>CATQIW010000072.1:15000-20000 GCA_958295665.1 Tipula vernalis | reverse complement strand
GATCTAATTTGCCGACTTCCCTTACCTACATTAATCTATCGACTAGAGACTCTTCATCTTGGAGACCAGCTGCGGATATCGGTACGGTCTGTTGAGAATTTGCGTAACCCTTCCATAGATTTTCAAGGTCCGAAGGGATAATACCGACACAACAGTAAATGTCATGCTCTTCTAGACTTTTTACCATATCTCTCTGCGAAAGACTTCCATGGTAGTATGTCTATGAAACAGAAAAGAAAACTCTTTCGGTATATCCCGACGGCGTCTCTACGGCATTTCCTGTTACCAGAATGAATATTCATCATAACATGTTAATATCCAATCTTAAAAGCGTACACTCAACAGGTTACGGAATTGGAACCGTATTCCCTTTCGCTCTCAATGAATTATTTTTTATGTTATAATAATAAAAAATATTCTAGTTTACCACAGCTTTCGCATAGAGCTTAGGACCGACTAACTCGTGATCAATCACTGTTCACACGAAACCCTTCTCCACATCAGTCCTCCAAGATCTCATTCGATTATTTGCTACTACCACCAAGATCTGTGCCAATGACAGCTCCATGCAGGCTTACACCAAACACTTCAATGCATATCATTGTACCCTCCTACTCGATATGACTTGATCTTAATAGTATAATTAAATTTGCCATATCGGTTATGTACAGGCATATGACTTGAGCGCCATCCATTTTAAGGGCTAGTTGCTTCGGCAGGTGAGTTGTTACACACTCCTTAGCGGGTTACAACTTCCATGTCCACCGTCCTGCTGTCTTAAGCAAGCAACACCTTTCATGGTATCTGAATGAGTCATTAATTTTGGCGCCGTAACATAACGTTTGGTTCATCCCACAGCGCCAGTTCTGCTTACCAAAAGTGGCCCACTAGGCACAATATATCATTAAAGAACCTCTGATGACTTCAATCAAGAAAGTCGAGGATCTTACCCATTTAAAGTTTGAGAATAGGTTGAGGTCGTTTCGGCCCCAAGTCCTCTAATCATTCGCTTTACCAGATAAGACTATTTACCCAAATATTAATATGCACCAGCTATCCTGAGGGAAACTTCGGAGGGAACCAGCTACTAGATGGTTCGATTGGTCTTTCGCCCCTATACCCAATTCTGACAATCGATTTGCACGTCAGAACTGCTACGATCCTCCATCAGGGTTTCCCCTGACTTCGACCTGATCAGGTATAGTTCACCATCTTTCGGGTCACAGTGTATATGCTTACAGTACGCTTTAACTCATAAAACATAAGCAATATGAGTTGATTAAAACGCCCATGGATGAAGATGCAATTATATAAAATCACATGTAATCCCATATATTAGTTACGTTAATTATGCCTTTAGGCTTAAAAGCCCAATGACTCGCACATATACTAGACTCCTTGGGCCGTGTTTCAAGACGGGTCCCAAAGGTATCCCAAATCATTTCATTGCCGATAAGATCGATTACTCATACTGCATTTATTTAACATAAACCGTTACGAATTACGCTGCAATTATGCCCGTACGATCAGATACATGTGTCATCATATTGGCAGATATTTTTATAGTTCCTTAAGAAACATTCACAAGTGAATGCGAAAGGAGCTGCATATAAAATCATTGACAAACATCTACAAATGTAGTATATTGATAACACATCGCAATGCGATAATAGAAGAAAAGTGCATAATATAACTTATCGAAAAATCAATTATTATATCAATGAATCACTTCTTTTACAAGTTCGGGTTCATTGGGTTTAACCTCTTAGTGGTTTCACGTACTGTTTAACTCTCTATTCAGAGTTCTTTTCAACTTTCCCTCACGGTACTTGTTCGCTATCGGTCTCGTGGTTATATTTAGTCTTAGATGGAGTTTACCACCAACTTAGTGCTGCACTATCAAGCAACACGACTCTCTAGAGATATCTTCTTATACAAGATTATAGTCACTACGGACCTGGCACCCTCTATGGGTAAATGGCCCCATTCAAGATGGACTTGAACATATAATCAAAATGCATAAGATGATAGATACTCCTTTACATTGAATTTCCATTCTACCAGTTATCAGTAAAAGGACTTAATGCTGGACTTTTCCCATTTCGCTCGCCGCTACTAAGGGAATCTTAGTTAATTTCTTTTCCTCTCCTAATTAATATGCTTAAATTCAGGAGGTAATCACATATGAGTTGAAGTCACAATTATTGTTATTAATTATAAAACGGACTTTAAAAACTACATCATAAATTATTACATAAATGACTTGCGTCTTTTACCGATTTATTATTACACAAACATTATTTAATACAATATTGTAAATATAATTAAATATTTACATATCAAAAATTGTTAAATAATAATTTATTTAGCGAATATTAGTGACCCTCAACCATATGTGGTCCAAGCAGAGTATTATATACTATTAGCATGGACCGCAATGTGCGTTCAAAATGTTGATGTTCATGTGTCCTGCAGTTCACATAACTTCACGCAGTTTGCTGCGTTCTTCATCGACCCACGAGCCTAGTGATCCCCCGCTAAGAGTGATTTTTTTTTTTAAGTTTAGAAATAAAAACAAGTCTTTTCCATCCAAAAAGCGAAATACTTTAATCTCTAATATAATATTATCAATGATAAATTTATATTTTTAGAACTTCTGGAATGGTAAATTAATTTTTTCATTATTTTGATCTTTAATACTTTAATGATCCTTCCGCAGGTTCACCTACGGAAACCTTGTTACGACTTTTACTTCCTCTAAATATACAAGTTCGGTCAACTTTGGTAAAACAACCACAACACAAGAAGCATCACGGTGATCACCTCCGAGGACCTCACTAACATATTCAATCGGTAGTAGCGACGGGCGGTGTGTACAAAGGGCAGGGACGTAATCAATGCGAGCTTATGACCCGCACTTACTGGGAATTCCAGGTTTATGTGAACAGTTTCAGTCCACAATCCCAACCACGAAGGTGGTTCAGCGGTTTACCCGGTCTTTTTAGACTAGGAGGACACGTTGATACCTTCATTGTAGCGCGCGTGCAGCCCAGGACATCTAAGGGCATCACAGACCTGTTATTGCTCAATCTCATATTGCTAGACGCAATTTGTCTATTTAAGAAGCAAGTGTCTTATTAGGACAAACCACCAGGTATGACTCCACTTACAGACAACTCTTACGTATTAAAACCACACCCCGTTAGAAGCATAGTATAACAGAGGCAAAAATGTCTGCAAAGTTTCTACACCATAACCCTGCCGGCATCTAGTTAAGAAATTTGAGTCTCGTTCGTTATCGGAATTAACCAGACAAATCACTCCACGAACTAAGAACGGCCATGCACCACCACCCATAGATTCGAGAAAGAGCTATTAATCTGTCTTACTCATTTATGTTCGGACCTGGTAAGTTTCCCCGTGTTGAGTCAAATTAAGCCGCAGGCTCCACTCCTGGTGGTGCCCTTCCGTCAATTCCTTTAAGTTTCAACTTTGCAACCATACTTCCCCCGGAGCCCAAAAGCTTTGGTTTCCCGGAAAGCGACTGAAAGAGCCATATATGTAGCTCCATCCAATTGCTAGCTGGCATCGTTTATGGTTAGAACTAGGGCGGTATCTGATCGCCTTCGAACCTCTAACTTTCGTTCTTGATTAATGAAAACATCTTTGGCAAATGCTTTCGCTTATGTTAGTCTTATGACGGTCCACGAATTTCACCTCTCGCGCCGTAATACTAATGCCCCCAACTGCTTCTATTAATCATTACGTCTTGATCTAAAAACCAATTGAAAATAGAACAGACGTCTTATTCCATTATTCCATGCAGAGAATATTTAGGCACAAATGGCCTGCTTTAAGCACTCTAATTTGTTCAAAGTAATTGTACTGTTCTAGACCAGCACTCGGTAAAGAGCACTAATTTAGATTTATTACGCGGATAAACTTACGTTTAAGCCACTACAGTAATACGTCATAGCATCAAGATGATGTACGAACCCAGTTACGGTGTACCACCTGTGCTTGACACAAGTTCAACTACGAACGTTTTAACCGCAACAACTTTAATATACGCTATTGGAGCTGGAATTACCGCGGCTGCTGGCACCAGACTTGCCCTCCAATTGTTCCTTGTTAAAGGATTTAAAGTGTACTCATTCCAATTACAGGGCCTCGGATTGAGTTCTGTATTGTTATTTTTCGTCACTACCTCCCCGTGCTGGGATTGGGTAATTTACGCGCCTGCTGCCTTCCTTAGATGTGGTAGCCGTTTCTCAGGCTCCCTCTCCGGAATCGAACCCTGATTCCCCGTTACCCGTTGCAACCATGGTAGTCCTAGATACTACCATCAATAGTTGATAGGGCAGACATTTGAAAGATCTATCGCCGGTACTGGACCATGCGATCTACATGTTATTCAGATTCATCTTATTAACGACACAGTATATAAATATACCTTAATGTATCGATTGATTTTAATCTAATAAAAGCACACGTTCCTTGCGGTCCGTGATTATGTGCATGTATTAGCTCTAGAATTACCACAGTTATCCATCTAACTATGTATACGATCTAATAAATCATAACTGATATACTGAGCCTTTTGCGGTTTCACTGTTCGAGAGTGTGTACTTAGACATGCATGGCTTAATCTTTGAGACAAGCATATAACTACTGGCAGGATCAACCAGAATGTAAATTATTATTTTGCTCATAAAATGTCAATCATTTTATGAACTAATTTATAATATTTCGTATTAATTTTAGTATCAAACCAATACAATTCATATGATAAACTTACGTTTATTCGTTTAATTTGCATCATCAAAGTTGCAAATTTTTCGTTTATATTTTACATGTGAATAAGAATTTTGTACTTAACGATATAAAATTCTCACATTAACCAAATATAATACCAAGTAAACATTGTTAAATTACTTTAAGGTAAATTTTTAAAAATATTTTTTTTTCAAAAATATTTTTTTTTTCTTCTTACTACAATA
>CATQIW010000072.1:0-7500 GCA_958295665.1 Tipula vernalis | reverse complement strand
AACTGCGGTTAGGTCACCGGCCTGTAACACCTCGTCAGACGGCGATACACACTCTGCCTTCTCCATTACTGCCCTCCAGAAGGGTTCCATCACTTCCTTGTTAGGAATGGGAACCACTTTGGAGCCTTCTATAATAGATTTGATGCACCGTCCCTGATGTTGCTTAAAATTCCTTTGGGTACGTGCATAATTCATCCTTCTCGCCTGCCTACTACTCAAGCAAGCAACATCGTGCGGTCGCAAGCGTACCCGCTGCTCTCGGCAGGGAAGGATGTCTATTAGACCGGCAGTCAATTTGCAAAGAGTTACCTCCTTGCTGACTGCCTGGGCGTTGTTAGCAATGGAGAGGAGCTTTTTAGAGTGTAGGTCGGCCTCTGGAACTACTGAGATTTTAATGTGTTCCAGGCATGCGCTAGATCTTAAAACGGGGCCCTGGCGATAGTATCACTACCCTCACCTATGCCCTCGTGCGCATTTAGATAATCGCTGACCCTGGTTTTGTGATCAGCTCTTTGCCTGACCTTTTTAATCGCCTCAACGGACCTGTTCGTAAACAAGTTCATAAGGAGTACATTTAAGTGACGTTTACCGAGTCTAGTAAGCTCCGCCTCTCTCATGGCCAATAGCGATAACTCCTCTTGACTCCAACGCATTTTGACATCTAATTTTTCGTTTTGCCTCATTCGGTCGACTTCATCGGGATGGGCTCTTCGCCGATGTACACCCATGCCAGTCTTGGTGTTAAAGCCCCTATCACAGTACTCGCACAAAAAGAGGGCGACTGGGGGAGTAGATATTGATCTACGGTTAAGTTGGTGGTCACGAGCAGTGGCACGTGACCGTGTTATCCGAGGCACATTATTATTTATCATACCAACTAGTTTTGAACAGAGGGGCTGGTAACCCCAAAGTTCTAAGCCTTCTTCATTAGCCACAGCAAAATGAATTGCTGCGCCCGGCGGGAACCACGAGGAGGAAGAAGATAGGCACGTCTACGATCCCCGAAGAGAGTCATAGTTACTACCACCAAGATCTGTGCCAATGACTTAAGAAAGTCATAGTTACTCCCGCCGTTTACCCGCGCTTGCTTGAATTTCTTCACGTTGACATTCAGAGCACTGGGCAGAAATCACATTGTGTCATCACCCGCTAGGGCCATCACAATGCTTTGTTTTAATTAGACAGTCGGATTCCCCTGGTCCGTGCCAGTTCTGAATTAATTGTTAAATGATGGTCGTTTAAGAATAAAATAATTTATCCTCATATTTAGCAAGAATATTCCGCAATGGCGACTTGGCGTATTCCTTCGAATCTGAGGATAGTACATATAATACCTTCACTCAAATGAAAAAATGCTATCAGTCATATTATTACATCCTAATCAAGCCCGAGCCATCTCAATTTTCAGAGCCAATCCTTATCCCGAAGTTACGGATCTAATTTGCCGACTTCCCTTACCTACATTAATCTATCGACTAGAGACTCTTCATCTTGGAGACCAGCTGCGGATATCGGTACGGTCTGTTGAGAATTTGCGTAACCCTTCCATAGATTTTCAAGGTCCGAAGGGAGAATACCGACACAACAGTAAATGTCATGCTCTTCTAGACTTTTTACCATATCTCTCTGCGAAAGACTTCCATGGTAGTATGTCTATGAAACAGAAAAGAAAACTCTTTCGGTATATCCCGACGGCGTCTCTACGGCATTTCCTGTTACCAGGATGAATATTCATCATAACATGTTAATATCCAATCTTAAAAGCGTACACTCAACAGGTTACGGAATTGGAACCGTATTCCCTTTCGCTCTCAATGAATTATTTTTTATGTTATAATAATAAAAAATATTCTAGTTTACCACAGCTTTCGCATAGAGCTTAGGACCGACTAACTCGTGATCAATCACTGTTCACACGAAACCCTTCTCCACATCAGTCCTCCAAGATCTCATTCGATTATTTGCTACTACCACCAAGATCTGTGCCAATGACAGCTCCATGCAGGCTTACACCAAACACTTCAATGCATATCATTGTACCCTCCTACTCGATATGACTTGATCTTAATAGTATAATTAAATTTGCCATATCGGTTATGTACAGGCATATGACTTGAGCGCCATCCATTTTAAGGGCTAGTTGCTTCGGCAGGTGAGTTGTTACACACTCCTTAGCGGGTTACAACTTCCATGTCCACCGTCCTGCTGTCTTAAGCATGCAACACCTTTCATGGTATCTGAATGAGTCATTAATTTTGGCGCCGTAACATAACGTTTGGTTCATCCCACAGCGCCAGTTCTGCTTACCAAAAGTGGCCCACTAGGCACAATATATCATTAAAGAACCTCTGATGACTTCAATCAAGAAAGTCGAGGATCTTACCCATTTAAAGTTTGAGAATAGGTTGAGGTCGTTTCGGTCCCAAGTCCTCTAATCATTCGCTTTACCAGATAAGACTATTTACCCAAATATTAATATGCACCAGCTATCCTGAGGGAAACTTCGGAGGGAACCAGCTACTAGATGGCCCAAGCAGCACCAAATAACTTTATTGTTTTATAACCCATTTCCGACGTCGGTACAACGCTAAAAATTTCTAGAATTTCACTTATTTGACATTGAACTAACAATTTTTAACTTTTCGTCGGCACGACCACAATGCGACGTTATATGTTACCAGTCGGCAAAGGATTATTTTATAACTACCTGATAACATTTTTTACTATTTTCAACTATGGGCCGACTAATATGTTTTTTATAAAACCGTTTACCGATTATTTAGTTAGTAGTCATAATAAGTGGTATTTAATGACTACCTAGCGACTTTTTTGTCATATTATAAACCAATATCTAACGTAAATATTTTGTTGTTATATGGACGACCACAAGATAACATTTTTTACATATGCACCACAATTTGGTCAAATACAATTTCAATGAGAAAGAAGAGGTAAGTTATACAAGTTATTTACCCGAAATCATGCCTATATATGTAGT
Source organism: Tipula vernalis (assembly GCA_958295665.1). Taxonomy (NCBI): domain Eukaryota; kingdom Metazoa; phylum Arthropoda; class Insecta; order Diptera; family Tipulidae; genus Tipula; species Tipula vernalis. The sequence continues at coordinate 4,502 of CATQIW010000072.1, read as the reverse complement.
GGTATTGACGAAACAATAGCGATCATATAAAAAGTGTGGTTCGGTTTGTTGAAATTACAATATATGTTTTATATTTATGTATTAGTAACGGTTTATTTATCACTTATTTGTTGTGTAAATAACTTTACAGTCGGATTCTAGAAAATTTGGTAATAAAAATAAATAAATCGTCGGGAGAATGACTAGACCGTCGTGATAGTAACTTTTTTGGAAATAAAATAACAAATTTGTACTTTTTGAGTCGAATTTGTTATAAATTGGTTATTAATCTTACTTTTTAGTGATTTAAATATTTTTTTATACATATTATGAAATTCGCCATTTTTAATTAAAATATATAGACAAAAATTTATATTTTTTGAAAATAAAAGTATGATTTTCAAACTTTCCAAGACTACATATTATTGTAATTACATTATTTTAATGGTAGGGATTATTTTAAAACGGCTTAAATTGATTTTAGAAAATTTTATTCAAAATGAAATAAAAATAATTTCTAAAAGACCAGAAATGTATTTAAAAAAAAAGGAATTTATAAGGCGCATGAGTTTTTAGTTCACTGATAGGTGCACATTTACGATAAAACTTGCTTTGTTTATAAAATTATGTCGTATCTTGCCCGATTTTTATATTACCATTATTACAAGGAATGTGAATATTACATTTACAATTATTATGAAGTATATTTTCTTAAAGTCGTAAATAATGAAATAGATGTTAAAGAAAACAGACAAATAATTATTATATTTACAAGATAAAAGAAGACAACCTGATTATTTATATATTTTATAAAAAAAAGTTGTCCCTTCTGCTAAAATATAGCCACAATGTGAAACAAAAAAAAAATGGTTTAACAAACTTAATAGTTGTCAATATATCTATTTCCTGACTTGGTATTTTATAGCCAATTGACAAGCCGGATAATAGTTATTACGACGTCGTTACAACCCAAGATTTATTCCCCAATAACGTTGTAGCTTAGTCTTCATACCTTTGTCACAACGTCGGCTAGCCGACCAGTAGTCATTTACCCAACTACGGCACAACGTTATCCCAACCCACTCGTGCTACTTGGGGGTTCGATTGGTCTTTCGCCCCTATACCCAATTCTGACAATCGATTTGCACGTCAGAACTGCTACGATCCTCCATCAGGGTTTCCCCTGACTTCGACCTGATCAGGTATAGTTCACCATCTTTCGGGTCACAGTGTATATGCTTACAGTACGCTTTAACTCATAAAACATAAGCAATATGAGTTGATTAAAACGCCCAAGGATGAAGATGCAATTATATAAAATCACATGTAATCCCATATATTAGTTACGTTAATTATGCCTTTAGGCTTAAAAGCCCAATGACTCGCACATATACTAGACTCCTTGGTCCGTGTTTCAAGATGGGTCCCAAAGGTATCCCAAATCATTTCATTGCCAATAAGATCGATTACTCATACTGCATTTATTTAACATAAACCGTTACGAATTACGCTGCAATTATGCCCGTACGATCAGATACATGTGTCATCATATTGGCAGATATTTTTATAGTTCCTTAAGAAACATTCACAAGTGAATGCGAAAGGAGCTGCATATAAAATCATTGACAAACATCTACAAATGTAGTATATTGATAACACATATATATAACTTATTGAAAAATCAATTATTATATCAATGAATCTCTTCTTTTACAAGTTCGGGTTCATTGGGTTTAACCTCTTAGTGGTTTCACGTACTGTTTAACTCTCTATTCAGAGTTCTTTTCAACTTTCCCTCACGGTACTTGTTCGCTATCGGTCTTGTGGTTATATTTAGTCTTAGATGGAGTTTACCACCAACTTAGTGCTGCACTATCAAGCAACACGACTCTCTAGAGATATCTTCTTATACAAGATTATAGTCACTACGGGCCTGGCACCCTCTATGGGTAAATGGCCCCATTCAAGATGGACTTGAACATATAATCAAAATGCATAAGATGATAGATACTCCTTTACATTGAATTTCCATTCTACCTTATCAGTAAAAGGACTTAATGCTGGACTTTTCCCATTTCGCTCGCCGCTACTAAGGGAATCTTAGTTAATTTCTTTTCCTCTCCTAATTAATATGCTTAAATTCAGGAGGTAATCACATATGAGTTGAAGTCACAATTATTGTTATTAATTATAAAACGGAAAAACTACATCATAAATTATTACATAAATGACTTGCGTCTTTTACCGATTTATTATTACACAAACATTGTTTAATACAATATTGTAAATATAATTAAATATTTACATATCAAAAATTGTTAAATAATAATTTATTTAGCGAATATTAGTGACCCTCAACCATATGTGGTCCAAGCAGAGTATTATATACTATTAGCATGGACCGCAATGTGCGTTCAAAATGTTGATGTTCATGTGTCCTGCAGTTCACATAACTTCACGCAGTTTGCTGCGTTCTTCATCGACCCACGAGCCTAGTGATCCCCCGCTAAGAGTGATTTTTTTTTTAAGTTTAGAAATAAAAACAAGTCTTTTCCATCCAAAAAGCGAAATACTTTAATCTCTAATATAATATTATCAATGATAAATTTATATTTTTAGAACTTCTGGAATGGTAAATTAATTTTTTCATTATTTTGATCTTTAATACTTTAATGATCCTTCCGCAGGTTCACCTACGGAAACCTTGTTACGACTTTTACTTCCTCTAAATATACAAGTTCGGTCAACTTTGGTAAAACAACCACAACACAAGAAGCATCACGGTGATCACCTCCGAGGACCTCACTAACATATTCAATCGGTAGTAGCGACGGGCGGTGTGTACAAAGGGCAGGGACGTAATCAATGCGAGCTTATGACCCGCACTTACTGGGAATTCCAGGTTTATGTGAACAGTTTCAGTCCACAATCCCAACCACGAAGGTGGTTCAGCGGTTTACCCGGTCTTTTTAGACTAGGAGGACACGTTGATACCTTCATTGTAGCGCGCGTGCAGCCCAGGACATCTAAGGGCATCACAGACCTGTTATTGCTCAATCTCATATTGCTAGACGCAATTTGTCTATTTAAGAAGCAAGTGTCTTATTAGGACAAACCACCAGGTATGACTCCACTTACAGACAACTCTTACGTATTAAAACCACACCCCGTTAGAAGCATAGTATAACAGAGGCAAAAATGTCTGCAAAGTTTCTACACCATAACCCTGCCGGCATCTAGTTAAGAAATTTGTGTCTCGTTCGTTATCGGAATTAACCAGACAAATCACTCCACGAACTAAGAACGGCCATGCACCACCACCCATAGATTCGAGAAAGAGCTATTAATCTGTCTTACTCATTTATGTTCGGACCTGGTAAGTTTCCCCGTGTTGAGTCAAATTAAGCCGCAGGCTCCACTCCTGGTGGTGCCCTTCCGTCAATTCCTTTAAGTTTCAACTTTGCAACCATACTTCCCCCGGAGCCCAAAAGCTTTGGTTTCCCGGAAAGCGACTGAAAGAGCCATATATGTAGCTCCATCCAATTGCTAGCTGGCATCGTTTATGGTTAGAACTAGGGCGGTATCTGATCGCCTTCGAACCTCTAACTTTCGTTCTTGATTAATGAAAACATCTTTGGCAAATGCTTTCGCTTATGTTAGTCTTATGACGGTCCACGAATTTCACCTCTCGCGCCGTAATATTAATGCCCCCAACTGCTTCTATTAATCATTACGTCTTGATCTAAAAACCAATTGAAAATAGAACAGACGTCTTATTCCATTATTCCATGCAGAGAATATTTAGGCACAAATGGCCTGCTTTAAGCACTCTAATTTGTTCAAAGTAATTGTACTGTTCTAGACCAGCACTCGGTAAAGAGCACTAATTTAGATTTATTACGCGGATAAACTTACGTTTAAGCCACTACAGTAATACGTCATAGCATCAAGATGATGTACGAACCCAGTTACGGTGTACCACCTGTGCTTGACACAAGTTCAACTACGAACGTTTTAACCGCAACAACTTTAATATACGCTATTGGAGCTGGAATTACCGCGGCTGCTGGCACCAGACTTGCCCTCCAATTGTTCCTTGTTAAAGGATTTAAAGTGTACTCATTCCAATTACAGGGCCTCGGATTGAGTCCTGTATTGTTATTTTTCGTCACTACCTCCCCGTGCTGGGATTGGGTAATTTACGCGCCTGCTGCCTTCCTTAGATGTGGTAGCCGTTTCTCAGGCTCCCTCTCCGGAATCGAACCCTGATTCCCCGTTACCCGTTGCAACCATGGTAGTCCTAGATACTACCATCAATAGTTGATAGGGCAGACATTTGAAAGATCTATCGCCGGTACTGGACCATGCGATCTACATGTTATTCAGATTCATCTTATTAACGACACAGTATATAAATATACCTTAATGTATCGATTGATTTTAATCTAATAAAAGCACACGTTCCTTGCGGTCCGTGATTATGTGCATGTATTAGCTCTAGAATTACCACAGTTATCCATGTA
>CATQIW010000071.1:0-53064 GCA_958295665.1 Tipula vernalis | reverse complement strand
ATATGATTCCATCACAATTGCTCGAAAAACATTTCCTCGAAAAACATTTTCTCGAAAAACATTTGCCCGAAAACATTTGCTCGAACAACAATTACTCGAACGTCATTTCTGGTAAAATTAATAATCGAAAAATTCTTCAAAAAAATCGCGCGATTTTTTTGAAGAATTTTTCGATTATTAATTTTACCAGAAAATGATTATTGAATATTAATTAAATGCTATTTTGTTTTTAACTTTTTTTAGATTTTTAATTAAATATTTAAATTTTTTTGGTTACTTTTATAATACAGTATTGTATGCAATTGCAGTTAAATAATCGGTGATTTCCATAATTGAATATTTCTCAGCAACATTTTTGATTCTTTTATCTAAATCCCGATATTTTTTGTGTTTTGGAGGCATTGGAGTTCCAGCAAAAATTTGCTCGAGAACTATTTCATTTTTTGATTGTTCTAGTTGAATTTTTTCAAAAAAAAAATCAACAGATGGATGTTCACAACCAACTAACCGGGAAAATCCATTATGCCAACCTTCAACGCAGTTCGAGCAGAATCTTCTAGTGTTGCAGTATAAACATTCCACGATTCAATACAATACCTGGGATTGCGCCTACCAGTTTCATTTTTAGACCGCACATCAAATCTGCCGATATAATTATCGGCAGATTAAATAATCCAATATTTCATTAGCTTCTTCTGGGATAACATTGATTTCAGTTAAAGATTGGAAAGCGTTAATAACATCGGCCGGCGGCACAAATGCAACTGATAAAATCATACGAATTTTATGAGCGAACACTGCATCCTGGTCATATTGAGCTTTTAAGCCCACCTGACATATTTTGCGATATAAACTCTGGCCTAAATGAAAGAAGCAAAATTTTTGTTGAGCATCTGGAAAAGATACGGAAACTGCGTTTATAATAGCTTGTTCAAAATCTGACATTAAATGCAATGGTTTTAAATAAACATTTAACAATTTTAACTGTTCGAATGCCCTTTTGTATGATTCAGTTAATTTGTTCGGTAATAAGACATACACTAATGGTAAAGATTGCTTTTCTTTTATCCCATGTATGGTAAAAAGTTGATTAAAAATTAACGGTACTGTTTTAAAAGTACCATCAACGAACCACATGTCAGATTGCGCCAAAAAGTGAAGATTTTGTTGGGTTGAGAATATCAAAATTCGAGTTTCGGTAGGCCCTGAATCATACAGCAAAAATGGATCACCCTGAAGAGTAACATTAAATTTTTCTTGTATAATTAAATCAATTAACGATTTTGGAATAACAGCATTTCCTTGTCTTTGTCTGTGAATTGTGCGCTGCATGGATGAAATAGACGGCATATGGACTCTTACTGGATTATTTATGGCAACAGTAGATTCAGCAATAATATGTTGTGTATTACTATTTGTAGATATAGCTCTCTTTTTAATTTCAGTAAGGGTTTTTCTAACACCAACATTTGCTGAATTGCCAGCATGATTATGCTCTCCAATTTTCTTTATAATAACATCACCTTTGGTATTAATTCGTGCTTTACATCGATTTTTCCGATTATTCGTGCAAACCCAGTACGTAACATCATTATGCTGTTTATTTTTAATAAATACATAACCATCTACTAGGAAGCAAGGCTTATTTTTTGTTGTTTTTAAATTATCCATACTGGTCATCTACAAGGTTAGAAATTTTATTTTATTTTATTAAGTTTATTCTATTTTAAAGTTTGTATATTTATCCTTACCAACATTGTTTAATTTTTATATGTTTAAATAGTAAACATTATTGTTGAACTTATAAATATTTTGGTTGAATGACATTTCAATTGTTTTGGTTGAAAACATAGACTACTTATTTCAAGTTTTTTTTCGAGAAAATGCTTTTTGAGTAAATGTTCTTAGAGCAAATGTGGTTTTATTCATTTTAGTGAAAGTGTTTTTCGAGTAAATGTTTTTCGAGCACATAATTTTCGAGTAAATGTTTTTATAGAATATTTTTTCCGAGTAAGTGTCTGGGTACCTACATATATATGTATTATACGTATATATATATATATATATATATATATATATATATATATATAGTATATATATATATATATATATTTATATATATATATATATATATATATATATATATATATATATATATATATATATATATATATATATATGTTTATATATATATATATATGTATATATATATATACATATATATATATATATATATATATATATATATATATATATACTATAATTTTTTTTTTTTTTTTTGTAGAGTAGCGGAAAACCCTCATGGGCACTGTGCCGGACTCTTACTGACTAAAAACCCCTCCCTTATCTCCTCGCAACAACAGGGATTGCAATTTTTGCATTACTTCAGCCGCTGGATGTCCGTTGCCAATTTGTTCTACTTAGTTCGAATTACTCAACATGCGGTCTCTTTTCTTCTGAGTTAGTATCACCCTGATCATCTGACAAATATCATTCAGGCTTCTTCTTCAGCTAACATCTTTGGAATTATGTTCCTTGCCGTTAGTTGTCCTACCCGATCAGCGCACGCTTGCCGCTCCCGTTGCCATTTTTGACAGTGTCTTATGGTGTGCACCTATGTGTCCTCTTCTCTGCAATAACAGCAGTTAGATGTCTCCATAATGTGCATCCTACAGAAGTAGCTGTTGAAACAGCCGTGACCCGATAAGAACTGTGTCAGATGAGAGTTGGTATCCCCATGCTTTCTTTCCACCCACTCTTTGATGCTAGGAATGAACTTCCTCGCCCAAGCTCCGGTGTTCGCATTCTCCAATCTTGCCTGCCATTGTTGCATCAGCTCCTCCTTGGCCTCGTCCTTTGGGGTCCCTCCCAGCACCGCCAATCTATGTATCGCCATTAAGGTAAGAGGTGGTATGTTGGCTATTACGAGAACAGCCTCCTTGCAGACCGTCCTATAAGCACTACATACACGTAGGGCGATGGTACGTTGTATGCGCTCCAGTTGCTCACGAGCCCTAGCTACATCTAAAGCTCGGATCCAGATAGATGCACCATACAATATTATGGATGTAACCACGGATGCGAGCAGCCTTCTCTTTCCTGCACTTGGTCCCCCAGCGTTGGCCATCAATCGAACAAGGCATGCTGTGGTCCTAAAGGCCTTTATCACCATTTGTCTTATGTGGTCTTGAAAGCAGCGTCGATAATCCAGCCATATACCCAGGTACTTGATTCGCATCGTAGGCTTAATTATAATTCCCTCGACATTAAAGGGCAATGAGTGAAGGGCCCTTCTATCTGCCATTATCACTGCTTCAATCTTTTCCGGAGCCACCTCCAGCCGATGGTTATGAAGCCATTTGGAGATCATTTCCACTGATACTTCTACACGCTCCACCAGCGGTTGCTCGTGTTTTTCAGAGACGACCAAAGCCAGATTGTCAGCGTATCCTACCAGATTAGCACCCTTGGGTAGAGGAATTCGGAGTACTACATCGTAAAGAATATTCCACAGCGTCGGTTCAAAGACCGAGCCCTAAGGTACACCGCTAGTAATCCCTATGTGCTTAGCTGTGCCTGTCACCTCCATGATAATTCGCCGCTCACTCAGATAGCTTTGTATCATCTTCTTAAGATATGGATCCACCTGCAGATCGTTTAGCTTTCCCCGGATTAATTACCAGGATGCACTATTAAACGCATTCCGTACATCCAGCGTGATTACAACCGGAATGTTTCTCGTGTATTGAGATCCCTCCACTGCTGAGTCCACCGGCCTCATTACCTCTGCAATAGCATCTATCGTAGAGTGCCCTGCCCGGAATCCAAATTGATTAACGGATAGTCCACCTGCTCTGTCAATCTCGCCTACCAATCCGCATAGCAGTAGGTGTTCAAGGAGTTTTCCAAAAATATCCAACAGGCACAGTGGCCTATACGATGTAGGCACTCCGTCTGGTTTCCCTTATTTTTTAAGTAGAACAAGTCGGGCCGTTTTCCAGATGTCAGGGCATTCTCCGTTTTTAAGGGCCCGATTCATCACATTCAATACCCAGTTCGAGTGTATTAGCGATTGGAAGGCTTTCCTCATCCAGTACTTTCCAGCTCCGAAGCCGATTCACAATTCTCTCAGAGCCAAACGTTACGTCGAGAACTGCGCCATAGCCGCCTTTTTCAAATGTAGGAAAATTTCCTATGTTGAGACAGGTAAGAGACAGGTAAGACTCCAGGAGGCAGCCCAGTCTGACAGAAGCTGGCCTCTGTTGCCCAGAATCTCTCCTCCCTACTCCGGAGACTTAGAATTTAAGTCGCCTGCGACGATCACATCCTTGGTCTGGTTCCGAATTATTAAACTGAGCTCATCAAGCCTTAGAGCAAACTCCTCTACCGGTCTACTGGGGGAAAAGTAGCAGCTCATGAGGACAACGTCCTGTAGCTCCACCCAAGCAACTCCTTTCTCAACACCATGCTTAGTAGTCACCATATCTCTCGACAGTACCATTAGCGCGGCATCACCCTCCAGGCCTGGCTTCCAATTTCCTCCTTGTAGTCGTCGTCGGTTTGGTTCGCTCACCAACACCACATCTACATGCCTTTTATTAGCGGTAGCAACCAGGAGGTCCTGAGTGCATGTTGTGTGGCTAACTGTCCTGGCTTTAATGCTGTTGTATTTACAGGCGAGATTGCCTCCAACCGTGTTTTTAAGCCCAACATGGGGTGCTAATCTGCGACTCTTTGCAGTCCTTTTTCTTGTGGCCTTGCTTCTCGCAGTTGAAGCAGAGGACACTACTGTCCGGCCCCTTGCAATTCTTTGCTGTATGCCCTCTTTCCCAGCATTTGTAGCAGCGGGGATCCTAAATGCGCATTTGTATCCGACAAAATACCCATCCAATCCTAATGCGCCTTCTATCCGCTAGTCGCTTTGCCCACTGTTTGGGAATTTTAACGGTTGCATTCCTTGTGTCCGAGTGCGCTGGCCCAATTGATGTGACGAATATCTCATCGACACTCAGATCTCCTAAAGCCGCCTTGACACCCTGCTTCACATCGGAAACAACCGTTCCTTCCTCTAGTTCCCGTATATGCATCACTGTCATTTCCTTCTGCTATACCGCTGTTACTCCATCTACCTTTCCGGCAATTGCCTCCTTCAAAATGTTGGCTTTATGCTCACCACCCCTCACTTGGATCATAAGATCATCCGCGTTTGTTTTCCTTATAGCATTTATCTCCACCCCTACGTCTTTAATATCAACGCCGTCCTTGACAGTCTTCAGTATATCAGCATACGTCCGTCCCTCCGCTTTAACTATGACTGCCTCCTTTCTGTTTTTCGATTTGCCTTTCCGCCGAGTGTCTTCTCTATATTTCTCAGCCTCCTTCTGGAGCGTCTAGTTTAGGGTTGTCAACTCTCCTTTCATCGTCCAAATGTCTAACGTTCCTCCTCCTATCTGCGCAAATGGTTATATTCACCCCGCTGCCAATAAAGCAACACTCCAATAATTTACGCAATCTTAATATGTTGATATTGTTTGAGAAGATGCTTAATTCCTTCCATTCATTGGCGGTGTTTCTTATTTTCTTAGCCACTTCGATAAGATGCTCTTCCAGGGCATTTACATCCTCCTTCGGATTTACACAACCCACCAGCAATGTACGCATGTCATCACCTGCTCTAGTCTCGCCTTCCAGCACAATTGTATCCGCACTTTATGAGGGGGCAACATCTCCCATCTTAAGGGATTGGGTATTTAACAATCGCTGGAAGGCTGGTACCTGCTCACCCAGTTTACGCATTTCCTGATTAGCTGGCTCGCGTGGATCAATAAAATTTACCCTCGCTGGGCCGCTTTTCGTAATGCTGTTGCGACTGGCTTTGGTTACTCGAAACACCTTCTGCGGCCATTCCTCGGCGACAATCATACTGATTTCTTGTAGTGCCATTGCCGAGTGTATACTGTTACAGAACTTCTCAGCTTGTAGGTTCCTCTCAATTTCTCTTGTGTCTGCTGTTTGTGTGGATATATCTTTTACGTCGTGATCCGTTTGTGTGGTGGCATGCTGCCGTAGTACATTATATAGACTGTCCGGTCATGGGCCGTCTTTCGTTTCTTTTTTTCGCTTCCGTCCATCTGGCTGCTCCATGTCTGCACCAGTGGCTTATTGTTATTTAGCCTATATACTGCCATCCTCACTCTCGACACCGGGTCCTTTATTTGGTTCTTCGTCGTGGGGTTTGCCTTGACCAAAGCACTCAAAATGCTAGCTAGATTCGTTCTCTACCTGCTCGATCGATGTTATGATTGTCTCCATGTCTTGTTTTTGTTTTTGCCCGAGCTTACGTTGATATGCTCGGGAACGAGTCATGGTGCGGTGGGGATCTATCAGTAACCTTAGATCGTCCAAATACGTCCTGAACTTGATGTTCTCTTCCAGTAGTTATCTCGCATAATCTGGCCTGTTCACTCACCGGTAACCTCCTATCATCTGAGGTCGCTAACTTCCCCACTAGGGTGGTGGCACTTGTAGCTCTATCTGCCACAACAACCAAGTTCAAAACTGTTGAGGCATTGCGGTCGTTGGATCTCAATGGTGTTGAGCTTGCTTGCTCACTCAACAAAACCGCCTGTACTGGGTTTCCGACTCTCTGCACCGTAATCGTTTTCTTATCTTCCTCATACATGATGGTTTTTTTGATCGGGGTGTCCATCCCCTAGCATTTTATACCTACTGCCAGATAATAGTTCAGCCGCCTCGAACATGAGGAACAGACGCTGTTTGAAGTCGCGCCTCCTGGTGAACAGACACTTCCCGCTAGTTTTTGTCCGCGGGTGGTTTTTTATTTCCCACCTACCCGCCGGCAAGCCGGTGAGGGCATTTCCCTTATCCGCAACCAAGGAACGCGCCAGATGCGAGATCCAGCAACTCCACACTGGTACATATACATATTCAATTAGTAATCATTTGCTCAATCTTGTTATCGTTAAAAAAAAAAATTTTACGAAATTGCTTATTATATACAATTGAAATTCATAAAAAAATTCAATAGTAAATTTCAGAGCTAAATTTAAAAAAAAAAAGAAAAAAAATATATGGTGGAGGTTCATAACTTGGTTTAATTTCATATTCATTTAAAGTTAACAAGAAACATTTTTTTTTGCTTTAAGTTAAGAACAGTGAAAAAAAAATATCAAGTGAAAGTAATAAACTTGGGCATAGTGTAGTAACAACATTTTTCTCAGCCCACACACAAATGAAGCGAGAGTACTCTACGGGAGATTGTGAGTGAGTTTTTCATTAATTTTGTTTTTTGCCCAAACATTTATTTGATTTTTTTTTGTAACTATTCAGATTTTTTTAACAAAACAAGGCAAATATAAAGTTTGCCTCTAATGGCGATACCTACCTACCAAAACTTTCTAATGTCGTATTCTATTGACTCACAAAAACGGAACCTAGACCAATAAATGCTGAACTCCATTGATTAAATTCATCTCAGTTCATTTTTTTTCTTTATAATTTTATCCTTATTTTTGAGTCAATAGAATTTAACCTAAATTAAAAGTGATACAAAACGAAATGAATAAAATGTATTCTCAGAAAACAGTAAATGAACAAACATAAAAATGTCAATAAAAAGTTGTTAACACTATAGGAAGTAACACCGCAAAAGTTAATTAATTTTGTATACTTAAAATCTAGCTTATAAACTCAAGAATTCAATTAATTTGCTCCTGAGATTTACTTTTTGCAATAAATAACACTTATTAATGTACAATTTGACGAACATCAACAGTATCACTCTTATCGACAATAACAATTTTTTCGATGTCGTTCTAAAGATGTTATGCCTTGTAACCAAAGAAATAATAAATTAATTTGCTGACTCGTTGATATGTTACAAAATAAATAATATTTACACAACTTTTTTATTTACTTCTAACGAAAAAAAAATGCTATTTTGGCCTAATATATATTTCAACAAAACTGTCAATTATTTATTTGTTTTGTGTCAAAGTTAGAAATCTAATACAATATAAAACCGAAATGAAAGGCATTGCAAATCGGCAACAAAAGGCAACTACCTAGTTACACATATCGTAACCTAACACATTTTGTTTTGTGTCGTAGAAATAAACCATAAAGCATACTGAAATAACGATTTGTCGTTTTGAAGAATATCAGGGTTCTAATCAATTTATAGGTTAAATAATAAATCAATTTATGTTGATGTAAACATATTTTTACCACTAAATTTCTATGCTGGCTAAGATAACAATAATACAGTCGTTCAATGAATGGGTTGTGGAAAACTGTGTGTTCTACCCATGGCTTGACATAAAATATTTTAGTAGTGTTTTCAGCTACAATGCAATGGGGTTAAGAGTTTCTTATTCAATTTTTTTATATATCCTAATTTTTTGTATTTAAAAAATAATTGTTGTTTATGATTTCGAATTATAACTTAACTAAAAAAAATTTAAAAATAATTCATTGTTATTCCATATGCATGCTTACACTGCTTGCCCCTATAGTGACTTGTATTAAGCAAATGCCCCTATGTATGTCTGATTGTAAGGAATTCGTCACTCTGCTAATGCCTCGTGGAACGAACTTAACCGTCGTGGATAAAATTTGTAGGGCGGTGATATGAGAAATACCTTTTTGGTTGGCTGCATCGGCATTGGAAAAGGAATCCTGAAATGATTTTTAGGTCAATTTATGGAAAATGGCCAATTAGGATGGAACTTGGCAATTCCTTAACCGATTACGAACAATTTCAACATGTGCGTTGGATATGGGATTCTAAAATGATTTTTATCTGAGGTTCTGGAATATGGCCAAGTAAGATGGAACTTGGCTATTTCTTAACCGATTTTAGTGAAATTTGGTAGGCGTGATGGAAATGGAATTCTAAAATGATTTTTGGATGAAGTTCTGGAATTTGACCAACTAGGATGGAACTTGGCTATTCTGCAACCAATTTTAGTGAAATTGTGTTCTGGAATATGACCAATTATGATGGAACTTGGCTATTTCTTAGCCGATTGTGACGCAATTCGACATGCGAGATGGAAATACGTACTGCCCTGGTATTCCGTAAGAAAGGCACATTCTGCTTGCACTCGAACTCTTTAATAAATGTTCCCGATGGCTATGATTTCGAATTTAATATTGAACAGAATGATGAATCATCAACGCTAAGGCGGTAGGATGTGTAGTTGTATAGCCATTTTTGGCTTTAGAAACTTTTCTGATAGCATTAAATACCTCAAGTTTAAATTTATTCCTGATGAACCTTTTAAACTGACCTTCAGTTACGGACGAATCAATACTATTAATAAAAATCCATCGGCTTGCTTTATCGCACTAATAATATGTACGTCATCCGATTATTGTATTTCGTTAAGACCTTCCGAAAGTTGAGGCCGTAAATGAGATAGCTCCATCGTTCCTACAGATGTTGTTGCTGAAGTTCCCGCAGACGTTGTCTCGGCTGTAGATGTAATACTTGCCGAAATCACAGCTGTCGATGGAGATGTAAATACCGCCGATTTCATTGTTTGGGGCAGTGACCTAGCTGTCATTAAAGTTAGTGCTGTCAATATTAAAGCAGACCGCGAGGTTTCAGTATCTGGATATATTCAATGTCGGTGGGTGATTTCATGTTGAGCTGTCACCGGCAATTGTGTAACTCTGCGTTCCTCAATAGTCTTAGGAGTTATGGACAGTGTATGAATTGCATGGTTCAAAGTCTCGCCAGCATTATTAATTTTTTTCACTGATGTGTCCAATTTTGAATGTAATACTTTTATATTAATCATGCTTTTAGGACAGAACCAACTAAGACCAGGCAATCCATCGAACACAAATTTAATGCCTTCTTAATATCATTAGGGAATTTTATTTAAAAAATTTTTAGTTTGAAGCGTAGCACAGTTGTAGCTAATAATTTTGTCCTACATTAAACCTTTACATGAGAGAAATCCATTCCATTCATCGATAATGGTCGATGTACATCATCATTATCGATGATGAAAGCTCTATTATCATCGATAATAGTACTCTACTATCGATGGTAATAGAGCATTTAATACATCCAAAATAAAAACAAATTATGTAAGAGAGATGTATGGGCTATTGTACCCAGTAGATGTTTCGCAGACGATTTTGAAGCTAGACAGTTTAAAAAATCTCTAAATTCTTTGATGAAGATGAACTAGGACTAGTATATTAGGTCTACTTTTGGTGTGTTTGAAATTTTGCTTAAGTTTAATTGAGTCTCGACTGTGGTTGTTTCGTTGTCGGTAATGCCGGATAGTCTGTCCGCGACAACATAATCCTGCCGGGGAACATGCTGATTGTCCGTGGTAATTTGACTACTGTATTCCAAGTGGCGAGATGGCCTAGTCAGGTGTTTGATTCAATGTAAATGGTACGACCCGACCTTTGGGAAACATCTAAAGTAGCGATTAAGTGTTATGACCATTTTAATCTAGGACAATCCCCACATGGTAGCCAATCGTGATCATTTTTTTTTCATCATATGGAGCGGACAAGAAGCGAGAGATGCGGATGGCCGGCAAATCCCTAATTCGATTCGTGAATACTGCTTTGTGATGGACTTTATCTAGTCTGATACTGTGTGTGATCTTGACACAGGCAGATGGTCTGCTGTGACAATGTGATGGACCACTTTGTTTTGAACTGGTAAATGGTAGTTCGGCTCTGCTGTAAGTGGTGAAACCTGTTTCAACAGGCTGCCTTAGCCATTGTTAACAGTGTAATTGATCGATGTTGGTGTGCCCACGCTAACCGATGTAGGATTGATTGACATCTTAGTTGCTAAATCAACAAGCCATTTATTTTTGAGGTCAACAAGGAGGCAACATTTTCACAATTAGTTGGCGCCAATGATTGGACGGTTCACGTCTACTAGGATGAAAGCGTGTTAGAATGTTCGCTTTAGTCTAATATTTACCGGTAATAACTTACAACCGTAAATAATGATTGTTGTGCCATTGGCGGCCGATAAGACTAAGACTGACTTCTGATCGATACTGGGATCAGGAAAGTGATTTTATTGGTTTGGTCGTAAATGAATAAGTGGCTTTAAGTGTAAGATTTAAGCGTCTGAGCTTTGGCCAAAACTACAATGTTTTGTACATTTCTGGGCTTGTGCACCGAATTTACAGTGATATCAGTAAACGCTTTGTATGTCGGACTGCTACTAGTATTGGAACGATTTCTTAAGTTTGGTCTATTTCCAGATTGAAACTGTAAACCTCGGGAACGACTTCGAGACTAGTCATCAGTCTAGCGAGTATTACTTCAATTTTCGTTAAACGTTCCTCCATACTGGTCGTATTTGTTGACCTTGTTTGGTTTTGATTGATTCTCAAATCCGGATTAACATATTTGTTGCTCCTATTGCTTCATTTAGCTTGTCCGCTATTTTGGCCAACTCCGGGAAACTGTCTCAATTCATGCATTTTTCGGATCCATAGAGATTTTATCATGCCGGAATTGAACTAATCGCGAATATATTCGTGACGTCGAATATCGAAATATATTGTGACACATTTTGACGTTTCAGGTGTAAATAAAATAAACGACGTAACATTGTAATGCAATTTATGTTTTTGTCATTTTTATTGCGCGAGTCTCCATCTAGACGGTGAACCGAATTTCAACAAACGCAAATCTTTGGTAGTTTGGGAAGTTAAATAAACTACGGCTACGATAGCCGCGCAAAACAGTCTCGCGGATATATAAGAAATTTTATAAGAAAAATAAAAATAATCTCGAATTAATTTTTAAACGAATCACATTACGCTACAGCGCTGTGAGTAAAAAAGGAATTCAGAAAGAAAAACATTCAATTAAAACATACAATTGTAATTGTTCAGACAACGGGGAGCAAATCATAAAGCTATTGTCAATGACAGTTAGTACGAAAATATTTAATTATAATGTTATCCATACCTGTGCATGGTATTTTGTCGGCATCACGCCATACAACATCACAAACTGGTGACCTTGACGTGATCTAGCGGATAAACATAACTCACGTCAATAATGCCTAACCAAATAAGTAGTCGATGCGTTCGCGTCAATTCAGACAAGAAATCACGCTACGTTAAAAGAATTGCCTTGTCTATAGGACATGCGGCCAACAGAGACAAATCGAATTAGTCTGGGAAACGCGAAAGAAGAATCCAACACTAGGCATACGATCTAGTCCTAACGCGCATCCACACGGCACTAGAGCATCAAGTTTGGTCCGTTAAAGGTTGGTCAGTTTATGCAGTGACTGCTGCAATAAGACCGCCTAGTCAACAAGTGTCGTCCCCACCAGGGGGCCTTCCAGAGCCATCCGTTTAATCCGACATCCAACTGTCAACACACGAGCATCACCAAGTCACACGCATCATTACAACTGTCTCGGTTAAAGTGTAACTCGGGTATGCGATTATTTATTATTGAAAATTGTCCGTTTTAAATTTTCTCAACGGAGTTTTTGCAGCTCCACCGCTTTAAGAACACCATAATAGAATCATCAAACTACCGAAATCTTATGCGTTTTTCGTTCATGCAGAGTCGTGTTCCAAATTTTATATTTTACTTCGTTTCGCTGGTAGTAAGTATTATTACGTGTGTAATTACTTCGGTCTAAAAAGACCAAAGTATTGAAATCCTGTGAAAAATTAGTAAAGATTTTGTTGGTCCAAAACCACTTTTCTCGACGTTTTGAAAGCCCCCCTCCTCCCCCTCAACCCGAAAAACAAAAAAAAAATGTCTGTCTGGAAGTCTGGGTGTCTGTACCCATGATATCTCGAGAACGGCTTGACCGATTTGGATTTTTTTTAAAAAATCTGTTTCTATGGTCAAAGCGGAGAATTGAAAAGCTTTTCGAACCTGCACGTCAAGAGGGTGGAGTACCTGCTGTTACGACTGGCATACGTCTTCACTTAAAACAGAAGAACAACATTTTTTGCGAAGATACCAAACGCTCAAATGGTTTGAAAATTTGTATATAGTTATAAAATACCACGACCACCATGGTGTTATATCTATGCTCGATTTTATGATTTCCAAATTTAAATTTAATATTCCCTCCGATTGTTATGTAAACATATTTTAAATTTTTATGCATTTACTTGTTTTCTATATTGTCATGTACAAGCATGTATATCTCTTGCGAGTTGGTGTTTGTACATGTATTGTGTAGTATGAGATAGAATGTTTGCGTTATTGAAATATTCAATCTGGAATATTCTATTTTTCTTTCTGGTATCATTGGCTTAAATTAACGCGTGATATTTGCTCTGAGTGGGGATAGAACCGATCGGTGTATTCGACATGAATCCGATGCGGCCGTACAGATAAGTATGTACATATGTTCGTCGTCGTTGTTCGTCTTATTCGTTGTATTTGTGTACACAAAAAAAAACAACATAAATGCGAATAAAGATTTTACAATAATAAAAAATAAAAAAATAAAAAATGATGAAGATGTGACCAGACCGACCCAAAAAAAAACTTAAATGTGACCAAAAAAAAACTTAATTTCCAAGAAAAAAAACTTTTTATTTATTTTATCACAAATTCAGCCTTTATAATTACATTTCAGTTAAATAATATCACAAAATTAAAAAAAATTGTCAAAATTCAAGATTTTGATTCGAGAATTCGTCATTTTCTATTTTTCATACTAACTAACACAAGTATTACCTCGTTTCGACATATAATCTTTTGATAACAGAATACCACTTAAAGTGGTTTCATCTAATTTATTCCTTACTTTATTTTTATTGAGATTAATTTGAGAAAATATTCTTTCTACATTCGCGGTTGAAATGGGAATGGTTAAAAGTGCCATTATGAGCTTTTGCAATTTTGGAAAAGCTGTAGTTTAATTAAAAATATATTAGTCCAAAATGATTCTATGTCGTCATGCTCACTTAGTAAATAATTATGGAAATCTATCCTCCGTACTTTACGCCATTAGTCATCTATATCTTGGTACTCATTTGAAGCTACCAAATTTGGAAACATCTTGCACAAATTCGAAATCGTACCATTTTCCCGATTTATAACACTACCTGGG
The DNA here is from genome assembly GCA_958295665.1 of Tipula vernalis. Lineage (NCBI taxonomy): Eukaryota > Metazoa > Arthropoda > Insecta > Diptera > Tipulidae > Tipula > Tipula vernalis. The sequence continues at coordinate 38,954 of CATQIW010000071.1, read as the reverse complement.
GATATAGAATTAATAACGACCAAGAGTTGGTTGTTAAAGTCGAACCTGTTTAAGAGCTGGTTACATAGTTCAATCAAAAATTGTTGGCAATTTTTTCGAAATTCGTATTGTTGCGAATTGTTCAAAACGCACAATAAAGATGCAACATCTGCACCAAGGTATATTTCGTTTATGTCTTTTAGTACTTCTCCATTATCTAAACAATTTTTTTTGTAAGCCACTTCTTCGACAAATTGATCTTTTATAAAATACTCCAGAATTTTCGTGTAAAGACGTTTAACGTCACAATTCAAACGGTGCACCTGTGGCGACTCGCTTTGAATAAGTCGATTGAGTTTATTTAAATCATTTAATATAAACTTTAGAAACTTTAGGTACAACTCAAACAAAGGGTTTAAGATATTTTCAATGATTTCATCCGTGGACTCATATTTCTCGAGATCTTCATGTACGAAAAACAATTTTAAGACATCTAATCGACTTAGTATCTGATTGACCGTCGCTTCCAGCGACAACCACCTAGTTTGGGCCGGATGGATCATTTTTTTCGGTTTGTAATTCAAAAGAATTTGAAGGCTTGCAAATAGGAGTATGCGTTTCGGACTATTCTGAATGAAATTATAAATTGCCCTAGCTGTAGCTTCTACGAATTTCGGTAATGCCGCGCAAGCATAATTGGCATAAAGTACGAATGAGTGCAGACACATTTAAATATGATTAAGTCCGGACACTCGTTTTTCAAAAGTGTTGCCACGGAATGGTTAACCCCTGTCATAACGTTGGCACCATCAGCTGCAAATCCAACCAAAAATGTTTTATAATCGATGCCTCTTGCTAAAAAGAGCTCAACAATTTTTCAGCAGCAACAAGGAAATATCCCTTTACGCAGAAATTTTTGAAATTTCCCTATAAACATCACACTCAGATTTATATATCATTTCTAAATCGTATAACAGTTCAAAAATTTTATTTTTCTATGTAAAAACTGATTTATTATTATGTTTTTTGAAATAATTCTATAAAAACTGATTATTTGGAATTCAATAAAAAAAACTTAATTTTTTTGAAAAAAACTTAAAAACTTTTTGGCTAAAAAACAAAAAAACTTGCAAATTAAGTTTAAACTTACAATATGGTAACACTACAACGAATGGGACGAACAGCGATGCGAACATGAAGAAAATAGAGGGGGAAAAATGAACTGATTCTCTCGATGAAAAATAAAAAATTAAATTTTTTTAGTCTAGTTTTAAATTTCGATTGACTAAGTCGAATTTTGTTTTTTTTTGAGACGAAAAGTCTTGTTTTGAGTTTAAAAATAAATTAGTGGAGTTCTGGATTTGTGAACGAAAAAGTCTTGTTTGAGAGACTGATTAATAATCTTGTATAATTTTAATATAAACAAAAATTGATTCTTTCGTGGCCATTCATTTTTTTTTTGAGTTTTATTGGGCTGATGTTTAAAATAATTTAAATAAAAAAATAAAAAAAATTAAAAACTGAATTGTATTAAGGATTTCTTTTGTGTAATCCGGACTTGTTGAAAAAAAAAAAATTATTAATTGTGTAACGCGATAGCAGCGAAGTTTTTGTGACGATGACTAATCGTTTGATTCATTTATAATGTACATATAAAAAAAAAAAACTGTATAAATAAATGATGAAATAGAAAATTGTTATAATACGGTTTTAGTGACAATTTGTGTAATCAGGAATTTTTTATTCTTAATAAATAAATTATAATTGATATTAAAATAAAATTGTTCGTGAGTTATTGAACGTGCCAATTTCGAAAAAAAAAAAAATCTTTTGGTGTACAATTAAAACGCCATTTGTAATCAATTGGGTCATGTGCTTGCTGAGTGTGATTGTCGGCTAATAGTAGTGATATTGAAAGTATTCCCGCCCGTGGGGCAGGGCGGCATTTCTTTGAGGGGGATCCTGCGTCGGCGCTGTTTGCGGTGTGGTCGGACGGGCTATAAGAAAAGGTACCAAAATTTAGAATGAAAACCAACTGTAAATTTCTGCAATTTTTGTTTTAACAGTTAGTTTTCCCCCAAGTATTTTCTTTTTATTATATATTTGTTTGGCGGTCGTATCGTCGATTTGTGGTGGTGCATCGATCTGGTGAAAACCTCACTCAGAGCAAATTATTGTCAAGTTATTTTTTTTCTCCGTCGTTTTGAGTAATTGCGTTTGAAATTTCCGCTGTTTTTCTTCTTTTTACTTCGCTTCCGCTCGGTTGTCCGTTTTTGGGTGTGGTTCGACCCCATAACGGTTCACTTCTTTCAGATATTTTTTTTGTGTTTTCTTAATTTTCTTAAAACAGTGAATAGTGAGAGTGAAATTTAACATTAACGTAGAATCAGTTTTAACGTAATTCATCTTGCCTAATTTTCAATTTTTTCTCTTTTACCGTAACAAAAAAATGTTTTCTTTGAATTTTCTTACTGTAGTGTGCTACGCCGCACCATGTGCGTGTAAAGAAATAATTGATCGGATGATGTGAAGTGTGGTCATGTGAAGGGTCGGTTTTTTCCACCCTGTTCCGTGCGTGCCGTTCGTTCCTCCAGGACAGGCTGTGCTGGAGGGCGGCACGCTATATAAGTTGATCGCGTCGGCGTGACGGTCTCCGTTCCGGGGGATTGTCGCTGGGATTGTCATGCGGGCGTCCTTCCCTAATAATGGCATCGGTGGCCGTCGCGACTGGAAAACAGCACAACAGTAGGCGGGCCGATGAGGGGAGGCCCGTGTGGCAGTCACGGCGGTGATCGCCTGGGATTGAGACGGTCACTCCGGATCGATCACTCCCTTTTTATCATTTTCTTTTTGCCGCTGAGGCCGTGGCAATTTAATTTTAATTTCCATTTCCCCCTCTAATTTTGTTCTTAATGCGGTTATTCAAGCATGAGAAATATGTCTGAAAATCCCCACGCCGCACCGTGAGCTCTAGCCAGCTTCTATACCGCATCAGACCGCTATTATCATGTCTGTTAACGTAATCCCTTGTGGGATTGCGTTACACTGCCTTACTAATTTACCCAAAATCACCTGGTTTTGAATTGAAAGTTAAGTTAGGGGTCAATTTTTGGGTTGAGTTGAAGTTGAGCTGGAGTTGATTTGGGGTTGGATTGGGATATAATGACCAGTTGACCAGTTTTTATGTATGCTTGCTGAGGATTGAGTTGTGTGTTGAGTTTGTGGTTAAGTTGAGGGTTGAGTTCGGTCCTATTTGTGAGTTGAATTGAGGCTGAGTTGGAGTTGAGTTTTGATGGATCTTATTGTTTATGGTAATGATATAATGGTAATGGTTTAATGACAATGGTATAATGCTAATTGCAGAATGGTGTAATAGTGTAATGGTGTAATAGTATAATGTAAATAGCATTGGTACGATATTTCGGCGGTATAGTGGCATGAAGGAATGATGGAAGAATAGTATGATTTTATAATGGTATGGTGATGTAGTGGAATGAAGGAATGATGGTATAGTGGAATGATGGTATGATGGAATAGTGGTATGATTGAATAATATACGTTGATTTGAGGGATAGGTTGGACGTTAAGTTTGGCATTAAGTTGATCTCGAGTTGTGGGTTGGTTAGACGTTCAGTTAGTATTGCGGTTTTCAGACCGTTTTATTTTGGGGATGGAGTTTGTAGTTGAGTTGAGTGTTGAATTGGGAATTGAATTGCGATTTAGTTCTGGTTTACTGAGGGCCCAATTACGAATTTATTTTGGTACTTTGAGGTGGTTTGAGTTGGAAATTAGCTTGAGTTGTGTAATGTGTGGCGTTTGGCCGAAAGCCAGCTTCCACTCATTACATCGAATTTATCTTACTTGCTTGGTGATACCGGCGTTATGATTCCTGCAGCTTAGTCAGGTCACACAAAGTATAATCTAGTTAACCGCCTAAGGAAAAATGTGAGCACATTGCTCAAATTTCGGATGATTTTTGATAGGGCTAAAGCAGCCAAAACGTAAGCTGTCAATTGCAACTTGGAAAGGGGAGATGAAAACAGTAAAAGAAATTGTTTGATTTAGGATAGCATGGCTACCCTAAGCTTTACAGTGAGTGAAATAGATAAAATTTGATCACTGGTAATGGTTATAGTGGCCATTGGTCCCTAACCGTATTTGTTTATTGAAGACTGGCGGACGTTTTCAACAGAAAAGCAGGTAGATAGTTGACACCATATGTTCCCTTTCTGCCTCTTGCGAGGCTGTCGACAGACCTCCCACCAGTCGGTGCCCTTTAGTTAGTATGCATTTGATTTTTATTAGATACTTACCAAAAAAAAAGAAAACTTCTGGTTAACAGAATAAAGAAAATCACTAGTTAACTAGTTTAGTTTATTTTCTTGAGAATTAGGTATACCGGGTGATTTTTTTAACCTGATACGCTCAAATATCTTGGAAAATAAGCACTCTACGAAAAAAATGGTTAAGATCAAAATTTAATTATTCCGTGGGGGAAATACATTAGTGTTAAAATTAGTGCCCCCTCCTTCTTGTAGGTGGGGCGGGGGTAACTTTGAAACTAAAATATGAACCCCTCTTTTTTATTGCAGATTCGGATTCTACGGCTAAAAATACGTAGGATTTGACTGAAACATTTTTTTCGATTCATGATAGATGGCGCTTTAATTGACGATATTCAATTTTTTCGATTTCTCCTACTGAGAACGTACGCAAACGATTCTGCAATACGTCTGCAATAAAAATACCACAGTTGGTCGTCAAAAAATTTATTCATTTTGCAAATTTCGAATAACTGGGAAAAGGGTGCTAGATTTACTTGAGTCCCCTTGCCTCATCGTCTTTGAATTAAATTAAGTGCTCAAAATGATGGCTTTCGACTTCAATGCACTTATTAATCCACATTTCAAATATCTGTACACAACTGGGAAGTGTGTCTGCTTGAATTTCAGCACCAGCATTTCTGATTCGCTCAATCATATTCTCACGTGTTCTTGGTTTTTGTTTGTAAACTTGGTCTTTGAGATAGCCGCACAAAAAGAAATCTGTCGAAGTAAGATCTAGTGATCTGGCAAGCCAATTTACTGGACCTTCTCTCCCGATCCAGCGACCATTAAAATCACGATCAAGTACTGCACGTGCTACCAACGAATATAGTGTGCGGGACAACCATCATGTTGAAACCACATGTTCCGTCGCACTTCTAAGCCCAAGTCTTCAAATAATGTTGGCAGTTCATTTCCAAAAATATCTCGGTACATTTGACGATTCAAGTTGCCCTGAATATTGTGGGGCCGATGAGCTTGTTGCCAATTATTCCGCACCACACATTGACAGTCGAAGGACGCTGATGTTCAACTTGGCGGATTTTCAACACTCCAGTAATGCATGTTGTGGCAACAAGAACAATACGTAACGAAAAAAATTTGAGTTTTGCTGTATTTGTCGGAGAACAAGACGTAACGCAAAAAAATTTGAGTTTTGCTGTATTTGTTCACGTGCCCACTGACAAAATGTTACCCGAAATGACAAAAACACGTAAAGACAAATGATACGGATGAACTTATGACGTTTTAAAATTTTCCAAACACTAGTCTGGAACAATCCGGAATCGCTAGCTATTTCTCATGTAATAATATGAGTATTATGAGCTACTGCAGCCAATACATTAATTTCATTATTTAACCAGTGACTGTTGCTGGACGAGTCCTTTTTTTCGGTTGAACACTTCCATCAGTAATAAATTGTTTGACGGTACGCTGAAATGACGCACGTGACCGAATCCTATTCGGAAAATGCGAAGCGTAGAGAGTGACAGCATAATCAAGACTCCGGCTAGCTTCTCCATAAACCAGAATCATTTCAATTTTCTTTTGTACAGTTAAATACACTATTCCTAAGTAGTATTGACAGCTTTCGAATCGGTATTTTTAAAACAAAATACAAACAATTTCCTTAATTTGAAAGCTGATTTAATCGCATGTTCCTGGGTTACGATAATGAGAAGCCATTTTCAGTAATTGAAAATTTAAGAAACACAAATTGTTTAAGACTAACTTCGAGTGCTTCCAATGAAACCGTGGTATTATTGTTGCAGACGTATTGCAGAATCGTTTGCGTAGGTTATCAATAGGAGAAATCGAAAAAAATTGAATATCGTCAATTAAAGCGCCATCTATCATGAATCGAAAAAATTTTTACAGTAAATTCCTACGTATTTTTAGCCGTAGAATCCGAATCTGCAATAAAAAATAGGAGTTCATATTTTAGTTTCAAAGTTACCCCCCGCCCCATCTACAAGGACGAGGAGTGGTACTAATTTTAACACTAATGTATTTCCCCCACAGAATAATTAAATTTTGATCTTAACCATTTTTTTCGTAGAGTGCCTATTTTCCGAGATATTTGAGTGAAAAATCAGCCGGTATTTTGTAACGGGGATGAAAAGCGCCCATTACAGTTGAGTTCACGTACGTAAGTATTTTTTTGGATCCGGGATTGAGTGAGATTTATTGAGCCTTATTTGGGGGTTGAATTGAGATTTGAGTCTTATGTTAATTTGACTTGTTCTGAGTTGATCTGAAGTACGTAATTAATTTTTTGAACCGTGATGAATATAGGATTGACTTAGGCGCTAAGTTAAGGGTTGCGTTGGGGGTTAAGTCGTCGAGTAGAGTGTTGAGTTGTAGTGGAGCGATAGGGTGCAGTTGGGAATTTATTTGAGGGTTAAGCATTGAGTTGCGATGGAGATTAAATTGTTGAGATCCTGTACTCACCTAGTTTTCGAACCGTGTTGATTTCGGCTTTGAGATGAACGTTGAGTTTGGGTAGAGTTGAAGGTGAATTTGCGGTGAGTAGAAGGTTGAGTTGGGGTTGAGTTATGGTTAAGCTTATGGTTGGGTTGAGTTGAGTTCGAGTTAGGATTCAATAGGGTTTGAGTTGAAGTTGAGTTGGATTTGAGTGAGTGGTTCGGTTTTAGGGTTTAATTTGGGATCGAGTTTATGGATTAGTGCGAGGTTAGTTGAGTTCATACACACATGTAGATTTGGTATCGAGTTTATTTTGGGATTGAGTTCGCCGTTAAGTGTGGAGTTGCATGAAGGGTTGAAATTTGCTTCGAGCTAACTTCAGTTGAAGTTGGGTTAAGGTTAATTAGCCTATGTTGGGGTTAAGTAAGAGGTTCGATTAGGAAATTATTTGGGGATGATTTTGGGTTAAGTTAAGAGTTGATTTGAAAGTCGATTTGAGGTGGATTTGGTGATTGAGGTGAGGGTTGGGTTGGCGGTTAATTTGGTGATTGCGTTTAGGATTGGGTTTCAATTGATTTGGAAGTTATTGTAAATTGAGTTCATTTTCAGGACCACCAAAGTTCTGATCACACAGTCAAACTCGTAAGGTTTCAGCTCTTTATATTTTCATTTTATTTATTTATTTTTTTGTGTACGTTGCGCCGTTATGTGCAATAAGTGTTAGTGAATCGTTTAGGAATACAGTAAGTCACTGAGGGAAAATCGCCAATATACAAGCGAAACCAACAGAAAGCACCCTAAATGAAAACCATCCTATTACATAAGGAGAGGGAAGCAGCACTTGGGCAATGACGGAATCTGACCTATAGAACAAACTCCTTAGTGCTAACCATGAATTTGGTACCGTTTACCACGCAGGACTGTCTGAGTTGGTTTCACGTCGTACAATCTTAGTTCGCACTGGGTAGAGGGACCAGCGAAACGACCAAAAACCACCACTTACTCGGCATGCTGAAGGACCATGTCAGCAATGCTGTTAACAACATAATCAGCGGGCCTCTCCCTGGAACGCCCTACACACTGATTTGAAAAAGGTGATTCTGGATAGATTGTGCGAGTCGAAACAGATACCAATTCACCGCTTCCTTCAATGTATTGAGTTGGGCGATATACGGCCATCACAATTGGTGCGAAAGTTGAAAACCAGCGGTGGATGACGTCAACGATGAGTTCATGCAGCCGCTTCATTATCCGCAGCACAATTAGCTAAACTGGCACATCGTCTTCTAGAAACAATGGCATATACCCATGTAGCGTCCGTCGCTTCAACCAACCAACATGAAAACCACGATTCATATTTAGCCAACAAAATCAATCGGCGACTCGATAGCATGGATCGCAAGTACACCAAAAATTGATTTTAGATCAGCAGCCGGCCTCGGAGTCTAGAGTTTCGAGAACTTTATTCGGAATGAATTAAGTTTGGCAAGAGTTGAGGCGTCTTTCGGTTGGCCACAGCAATCTTTACATATGCAGTTGCCGGTTTTTCACACATTTTTGTTACAAGTCTTTACCTAAACTAGTACGGTATTAGATATGTACCTTATCTAGTATACATTTGTTAAGTTTGTTAAGGCTGAACGGCGATTATGTCATTTAAGGTAGAATCCCAAATTTGCCCCAATGACCAGTTGTATAATAATAATTATTATAATTCCCTTTTCATTTCTTTATTTTCATTATTTATTTATTCACATACAAATTTCTTATAACATCTTGAGCATGAGCTCATTATGATTTTGCATGCAGAACTTAATGGTTTGAAGTCTTCCTCTTCTGCTGGCTTGGTTCTCGGCATATTTATATTACAATGTTCAATAAATCAATTTTAATGAATTATTGAAAAAGTGTTGTATTAAAATAGGTACTTCGTAAAATTTAATTTTAATGATTTTGCCAGATTCTGTATATTGTATAAAACTAAACGCTTTTTTTATGTTTGTGCAGATTTTGCCAATGGCCGAGTATTTATAATATTTTCAGATTGTTAACATTGTTTGGTAAACCACTACTTTTCAATATATTTTGGAAAGGAGAATTCTTTCACTTCATCTTCTTTAGTCGGTATATTTTATTACCAAATCCTAAAACGGACAAATTTTTAATATTTAATTTAAAATATGTATTTTAATTGACTTATTAACGAAATTTAATTAAAATTTAATTAACTTATTAAAGTAACTTTTTAAAGCAAAAATTTATAAATCATCTGACAATAATTGCGAGATGCTTAAAACAAAATTCACTATCCGACAATTTAAAATGATATCGTTTATTTGTTGTTCGTGATTGGGTCTATCAACAACCGCTTCCTTTTTTTAATTTCACAAAAAAGTAGGAATAACTAGACGAAGCAGAACAATAAAAACAAAAAACGTGACTAACAGATTTTCAGTTTTATTAGATAACGTGCCCCACCTAAAACCAACCAAAAACATAATAAAAAATTACGATTATTTTAGCACCAAATTCTGAACAAGATAAACGTAATAATGTTTATATGTTCGATGTCGAAGATAAACATAATTATATGCTTGAAATGCGATATTATTACGTCCCTGTAGATAAAGAATTTTCAAATTTAATCAATATTTGAATTTGGGCTAGAATAAAACATTGTGTTACATTAATCGATTTATGCAACAGGTATTTTTTGAGTAAACCTTTAGGCATTTAAAGAATGGTAAAAACTAAATTCCGACCTTAAATGTATAATGGTAGTTCGTACGAATTAAAGCAAGCAAAAAATAATTACTAAGGGGAATCAAAATAATTATCTCTTACAGTGTTTACCCAGTTTACCTTCTCGTTAGATTTAATATAAACTACATAAAGTATGTATATATCCAAACAATGTTTATAATTGCTTATATAATTAAGGGATCAAAAGGATACGTGTGGATACAACTTAATTGCGAAGGAAAATGCTAATGAGTATTGTAATCGTTTAAAGCATTTTTGTTATTTATTCAGACAATAAAATTAAATCAGGTGCTTAATAAGAATAAACTGGGTTTATTTAAATAACATTTAAGTTCGAGTGACAGGTTAAACCGCACTTAATTATAAGTCTTACTATTTACAAATTATCTAGTTATGCCAATTTTACGTTTAAAAATTAAAACTATGCGCATCGTGAAAATAAATGGCCTGAAATTTGAGTCCGCTAAGAGCCGGTTTTCCTAGACGACGGAAACCGACAGAGGATTCCGTTGACATAATATTCCGTAGCGGCAAATGTTTTCTTAAACGATAGACTTGGCTGTTCCTTTGACGTTTTATATTTTTAATTTTAAGCTTTAATCGTAAACTAGAAATTTAGTACATCAAAAATTTGAATCAATTAAGAAACCGTAAATTGATAAAAATTGATTATCTTTAAATCTGTTGATTGCCAGGCGAAATTAATTTGCAGACATTTAGTAGGCATTTAACAAAAATTTAGTTGATTCCATAGCTGACAGTAGAAAATATTGATCGAATTCATTCCGTTCCGCTTCTCTCAGCAGCACCCGTTCGTGGACTTCAAATAATGTAGGAAAACGTCTAGGAAAACCGGTTTTCAGCAGTTTGATTGTTCATTGCTTCTTGTAAAGATAATTTAAATCGAAAGGAATCATAAAACCTTCTGCTTCTGATGCATCCCGATCACTATAAGCATAATCCAAACAGGTTGCTAAATTAGACTACATACAAATCAAAGGATGCTCATGGCGGAATTTTCGATGTTGGTGGCGACATTGCGTAAATAATTGTATTTGGTCGTTGTATTTTGTCGATACATCTCTCTCTGGTTCTGTTTTGATCTTATGCGTCAAGAAATGTGGCTACTATAATTTGCTTTGTTTGTGCATCTGTAATACTTTAATTAGCATGCCACGAGCAACGACCATTCGGTGAAAAATTCGGTCCTGGCGAGGCCATTTTTATAATTGTTTTCATTATTTTTACACTTTATTTTTCTACGTTTAATGAACGGGTTGCAGAAGCTTAATGCTTTTGCTGAAGATGACGATGAAGATAAGGATTATTTACCGGATGAGGGTGATGCATCAAACGTTGAACTAGAGCAGGAATTGGAGCTATGGATTATGACAGCGATGATGAGGAGGTAGAGGTGCACACGATAGACAAAGCTCAGACAGCAGTCGAAATACAACCGACAGTTGAAATTCAGCCTGCTTTGCAATTAGCCATTTCTGTAGTGAATTCTTTTTTGGACGTAGCCTCTGGCGGCCCTGTTCAGAACAATTCCGTCCCATAGTAAACCGATGGAGTACAAATAATCCAAGCAAAATGAAGAAATTTTGGGAAGATTTAACGGAGGTTGAATTGAATGGTTGCATTGGTATACTTTTAGCAGCTGGCGTAAGCCACAATAACATTCAAGATGCCACTTTTCTCTGAAAACCCATTAGCCTACCAATGAGCTACAATGTGGTACCGCCGGTTTGTTACTTTATCACGATTCATAGCTTCGATGATAATCAAACGCGGGGGTTTCGGGCAGAATCTGATAAAGCGGTGCCTATTCGAGCTATTTGAAACTTCCTAGATAAAAATTTAGAAAAAAATTACCGTCCACACAGTGCTATCACTATAGATCAGCAATTGTTTCAATATGGCGGAACGATTAGATTTACTCAGTATGTAAAATATGTAAATATATACCATCAAAACTCACGCGTTATGGAATTACAGTGTGAAACTTATATCCATTGTGTGGAAATATTTATACTGGTAAAGATCCAAATGCAGAAAGGGCTGTAGTCCAAGGAGAATCTGAAATGATGCGTTTGATGTCGAGATATGCAAACTCGGGTCGAACGATCATAGCTGACAATTTTTTCGCGACCTTACAGGGTGTAAACGGCTGGCGGATACTGCTCTAGGGTATGTCGGCCCGCTTCAAAGCAACAAGGGATGTATTCCTCCGGAGATGAAAAAACATACCTCTCGGCCTATTCTTTCATCATAATTTGGTTTTCATGAAAATAAGGTTCTAATATGCTCTTACGTGCTGAAAAAGACGTGATTCTTCTCTCGACCTTGCATTGAGATGATAAAAATGTAGTAGGTGAATTACAAAAGCCGGACTCGATTTTATATCACAACAAGACCAAAGGTGGGGTCGATAGTATTACAGCTATTCTGGCAACTGGAAAGTGTATATCAGAAGCAACGACCAAACTTCAAAAAGCAACCGACACAGTGAGTAGTTGGACAAAGAAATGGCGCATTAGCCTAACGAAGCAAAATCGGTTCACGTAAACTTCACAAACCAGAAAGTTAACTGGATTCCAATGGAACTTAATTCAAGGCCGGTTCCATCAAATATAGGAAAATGTATTGGCTAATAGGTAGAAACTCTGAGCTTACAATATATAACAAACTGCTATTATATCAGCAAATACTTAAACCAGTATGAACCTACGATATTTAACTTTGGGGTTCTACCAAGAAGACAAATGTAAAAATGATACAATGTTTTCAAAACAAAGTGCTGCGAGGCGTTGTAAACGCACCATGGTACATTAGAACGTGAACGTGAATATGTACGTGAAGAAATACAAAATCATGCAAAGAAACACATTCAGCGGATATCTCGGCACCAAAATGCAGACATACGAAGTTTGTTGGATACCACCAATGCCGTAAGAAAACTTCAAAGGCAGAAACCTTTGGAATTGGGCAGTTGTATTTAATTAGGTTAGAGAATAATAATTACTATGTAAATTCAAACGGGAGTGACCATTGGGTTACTGCCCGTCAAATGTGAATCTTCATTTAAGAAAGATAAATTACTAAATGATTTGTAAATCAGTTGTAATAATAAATAATAAAAAAAAAAAAAAAAAAATGAAAATAAGGTTCCAATATGAACTTACGCGGGCCTCAGATGATCAATAAGTATTGCCAATATAATATTGTCAATGTTGGAAAAAACTACTGACAAACACCAATCGTCTCAGACGACCAATACTATACAGTGCGCGCAATTCGTTTAGCCCAATTCATTATAAAGACAATATTGTATACATTTTTTTAAATTTTATTTTAATAATTATTATAAAATACATAATTCCAAATGTCACACAATTTAACAAGAAGTTAGATTTATTTATTTCATTTTAAATAGGTGTTAGGTTATTTTGATAAAAAAAACAATGTTTTTTGGCGCGAAATTCGTTTAGCCCTACCCCATTTTAATTTGATTTTTCTCAGTGTTTTTCCTTATTTCCTAGTGTTAGTATTTGGTATTGCCTCCATTCTTTTGAATGACACTGAAAATCCGTGACGGCATTGAATTGACCAATGTAGACAATACATCTGGTCCAATTTTTTTCCAAGCACCTTTAATTGCTGACTTTAAGGAAGCTACTGTATCATACTGCATTCCCTTCTGATAAACTTTACGTGAAAGTAGTCCCCACAGATTTTCGATTGGATTTAAATCCGGACTACGTGCTGGCCACTTCATTAATGTGATGTTTCGATCATCAAGCCATGCACGCGATAATCTGGAGACATGAATGGCCGCATTATCCTGCTGGAACGTCACATCGCCGGGCATAAAATCTTCAATGAACGGTATTAAAACACCATCTAAGAGTTCGATGTACTGTTCTGAGTTCATTCTTGTGGAAATAAAACATATTGGTGTCTTTGCGGTGGATGAAAATGCAGCCCATATCATTACAGTTCCTCCTCCAAAGTTTCTACTCATGAGTGGGGAATCATTTCTCCTTAAATCATGCCAATAGTGTGAAAACCCGTCTGGGCCATCCAAATTAAATTTTTTCTCATCAGAAAAAATAACTTTTTCCCACTGCACTGTCCATGCCATGTGGAGTTTGGCAAATTCTAAGCGAGCATCCTTATGAGATTGTTGCAAAGGTGGTTTCTTTTGTGGTGATACGTCGATGGTATCTACGAATAAATAAAGATCAAATAAATTTATCAAAGCGAAAACACTCTATCTTATTTTATTTACCCATTTATTTCCCACAACTCCCGATTATCAAAAACAACAATCACGCGGTCGTGGAATATTGTGACATCCAATAAAGCTAATGACAATTCATTACCATTAGAGTGAGATAACACCATATTCCACATACCGGTACCAATAACGATTTTTCGCCATAGTTATGTGAAGTGCCATCTAGATTTCAATAGTAAAACTTACCACCACTCGTTCGCACTGTGTGGAGAGTTTCAGCAAAGACACTGCACGCAAATCGTATAGGCGACGTAAAAACAATACGTCGAGTATATAAGAAAAATCGGTTGAATAAAAAAAGAGAGAATTACTTGGCGGCCGTTAGGAGCTAGCACGAAAATTCTAGCTCCACAATATAATATTAATTAGTTATTATATCATTATAATGTTTTTCTTAAATCAAACCGAGTTCAAACTCGCCAATTAATAAAAATAAAACTAGCATTAATTTAAAGAATTGTGAGTGTACTCGTAAAGCAGATTAACAGTGAAATTACCTAGTGCCACCGTTCAACATATCTGAACCCGGTCGGCATTAGATTGTGTGGGGTGTCGGTGAGCCGAACGGCCGCATAACACCTGCATACTTTAACGGTTTTTTTGTACACGATGTTCGGTGTATCATATAAAATTTGTTGTACACGTCGTTTCCGTATTGGTAAATCCATTTTAGTTACAATTTGGGCAGCACTTAATTTGTTTTTTGTCACTTCAGAGAGATATATTTATATATCCTTTCGTTTTCTTTTTAATTCCGTAGTTTTCTCTTAATTTTAGATAATTTCTTACACCTTTTGTTGATCGATTAATTTTTCTGGCAATTTGGGTTACTGGTAATCCATTTTCCTTCAATAAATCAATTTTTATGCGCTCTTCTTTGGACAAATACTTTCCTGCCGGCATTTTCTTAGAAAAATCGACTTTATGTAAAGATTTCAATCAAATTAAATTTGATGTGTTATTATTATACGTTTACTTCTTTGTTGGTAAAAAAATATTAATATGATATTTAGTTCTCACAAACAAATAACGCTTCAAAATACGCTGGGCTAAACATATTGCGCAGCGGTAGAGCGACAACTAATGTAAATTCGCTAAAACAAAGCTGAAACAATTGCGTAGTATTGGTATGTATGTATAGGTGTGATGTATGATATTGCATACGCATATATTTACTATAAACCAGAGTTTAAATTTATCGCTCTTTTTGAGCTCTTTATACAAATTTTCGCTCTTGCTCCCAATGAAATTTTTTTTCAGTTAGCTTTTACGCTCTTACCCTCTAATGATAAACACAAAAAAAAATTATTTCGCTCTTTCAAAGTGATTTAAATTTTTATTTTTAATTTTGCTCTTAAAACAGAGAGCGTAAAAGCTAAAAATATCGCTCGCAATCGCAACCCATTCTACAGAGCCATTGAAGAAAATACATTAGGGACCAAAATTGTTTGTAGCACACGAATTGCTCTTTTATCAATAAATAAAGAAAGTTCGATAAACGATATTTAGATAAATTTCTGGAATATGGCCAATTGTGATGGAACTTGGCTGTTCCTTAACCGATATTAGAGAAATTTGACATGCGCGTTGGAAATGGGATTCTAAAATGATGTTTGGATAAAGTTCTTGAATATGGCCAATTGTGATGGAACTTGGCTGTTCCTTAACCGATTTTAGAGAAATTTGACATGATCGTTGGAAATGAGATTCTAAAATTATTTTTGGATCAAGTTCTGGAATATGGCCAATTGTGATGGAAATTGGATATTCCTTAACCGATTTTAGAGAAATTTGACATTTGTGTTGGAAATGGGATTCTAATTTCTTCTCTCTCAATTGTAATGGAACTTGGATCTTCCTTAACAGGTTTTAGTGAAATTTGACATGTGTGATGAAAACGGGATTCTACAATGATTATTATATGAAGTTCTGGAATATGGCCATTGGGGAGTGAACTTGGATATTCCTTAACCGATTTTAGTGAAATTTAACATGCGCGATAGAAGTGGGATTTTAAAATGATTTTTAGTTGAAGTTCTGGAATATGGCCAATGGGGATGGAACTTGGCTATTCCTCAACCGATTTTAGTGAAATTTTAAATGTGCAATGGAAATGGAATTCTAAAATGATTTTCGGATGAAGTTCTGGAATATGGCCAATTATGGTGGATTTTGGCTGTTTCTTAAACGATTTGAGTGAAATTTGACATGTGCGTTGGAAATGGGATTCTAAAATGATTTATGGATAAAGTTCTGGAATATGGCCAACAAAGATGGAACTTGGCTATTATTTAACCGATTTGAGTGAAATGTGACATATGTGTTGGAAATGGGATTATAAAATAATTTTTACATGAAGTTCTGGAATATGGAGAATTGGGATGGAACTTCGCTATTCCTTAACGGATTTTAGTGAAATTTAAAATGTGCAATGGACATGGGATTCTAAAATGATTTTCGGATGAAGTTCTGGAATTTGGCCAATTGTGAAGGAACTTGGCTATTCCTTAACCGATTTTAGAGAAATTTGACGTGGGCGTTGGAAATGGGATTTTAAAATGATTTTTAGATGAAGTTCTGGAATATGGCCAACTAGGATGGAACTTCGCTATTCCTGAACCGATTTTAGTGATATTTAACATGTGCGTTGAAAATGGGATTCTAAAATGATTTTTGGAACAAGTTCGGGAATATGGCCAATTGTGATGGAACTTGGCTATTCCTTAACCGATTTTAGAGAAATTTGACATTTGCGTTGGAAATGGGATTCTAAAATGATGTTTGGATAAACTTCTGGAATATGGCCAATTGTAATGGAATTGGCTATTCCTTAACAGGTTTTAGTGAAAATTTAACATGTGTGATGGAAACGGGATTCTACAATGATTTTTAGATGAAGTTCTGTAATATGTCATATATAGCCAATTAAGATGGAACTTGGCTATTTCTAAACCGATTCTTATGCAATTTTACATGATCGTTGGAAATGAGATTCTAAAATGATTTTCCTAATTCCGGGGTCCTACACTAACATTAACGTGCTGTCACCTATTTTTCCTTATTTTCCTTTGATCGCGACTAAATTTTCCGGCAGATGTATATGAGTAATATAAATAGGGGGGCTATTATGAAACTTTTTCGATATCGGATTTTTACGATATCGAAAAATCCAATCCGCCGCGAATTTACCTATTTTGAAACTATAGTTGGTCGAATTTATCAAATACAAGCATGAAGTTAGCAATATTGTTCATGTAATTGCCGTGAAGTTACTAATTTTTTTTTTGTTGTTGTTTAATTGAATTTGACAGCTGAAGTAGATGCCATTTTTTTTCAAACAGCGGCTGTGTGAATAAAATACAATCTTTTTGTGTTTTAACTTAAAATACATTTTAAAATTTGCGTAAATTAATTTCTAATTTGTAGTCGATAAAACATTTAATGGATACGATAGGATATTTTGTGTTAACAAGTGATGAAGATTCGGATGATCAAGTGATACCGACTAACAATCTAAGGAAAAGTTTAAGATCCACCTCGAATCCACTTGATATGACAAGCAAAAGGTGTACTATTTTTTATTGGTTTACGATTATAAATATACATATATTTATATAATTTGCAATTATTTTAGATTTATAAAATTATTTCGGGTTTCCAAGGAGTTGTTCCAGTTTATTTTAACTCAAGCGGAACCCCATTTTAAACAACGAAGAAACGTAGATGCGATTCCACCTATATTGAAGCTGGCAACCACTTTAAGATTTTTGGCGCAAGGTTCCTATCAGCAAGCTGTGGGGCAAGAATTTTTGGTAGGGATGGCCCAACCAACTGTTTCGAATGTGTTAGCTGAAACCCTTTCAATATTAGAGACAAAAATGTGCACCAAATATATAAATTTTAATGAGTCGGAGGAAGAAAACATAAAATCGAAACAATATTTTCTAAGCAATGGATTTCCGGGAGTTATAGGTTGTGTAGATGGCACTCACGTAAATATTGTACGCCCCGACAAAAATGAGCATCATTTCTTCAGCAGAAAAGGCAATCATAGCCTGAACGTAATGATGGCAAATATTTCTTTAATTTAAAATTAAGGTAACATACCAATTAATAAATTTTTATTTCTGTAGACGTGCAATTATAAGATGCAGATAACTTCTGTTGATGCACGTTACGGTGGTTGTTCTCATGATTCCTCAATCTGGAACATGAGCGATAATTTAAACATTATGGAGCAAAATTGAAGGGCTGGTGACAAATCATCTTGGTTGCTCGGTAATATATTTCAATTCATATACATACCTACTTATTGAACAAATTAATTGTTTTCTTTTTAATCCATTACATTATTTTAGGAGATTCTGGATATGCTTTACAACCTTGGATGATGACTCCGTACAGAAAGGCTACTGAAGGCTCGCGGGAATCGCGCTATAATACACTACATTCAAAGGCCCGTACTATTATAGAAAGGGTATTTGGGGTGCTCAAAGGACGATGGAGATGTTTATTCCGTGAATTACATTATCAGCCCGTAAAAGCTGCACAAATTGTGAATGTGTGTTGCCTTCTCCATAATTTATGTGTGAGGTACAACGTAGAAATTGATGAGCAGCTAATACAAAATGAAGAATCCTACCAACATAATTCACGTGATGAAGTAGACATGGAAAATTTACCTGAAGAAGCAAAACGAGTCAGGAATGAAATAAGAGACAGTTTATAATGTTTAATTTCATGGAACTTAATGTTTATACTATAAATATATATCACATTTAAAATAAAAAAAACATAATTCATTATTGTTAATTCAATAAAATATTGCTAATTCACGTATAGGTACCGTATTAGGTACTATCTAAGTATGTACATAAATAAATTTAATTTTAATATTTAATTAAATGGTTTTGGAGTTTAATTCTCTTTCTTTGAGATCTAGTTCTAATTTTTTTAGTTCTAATTCATCGGCCTTTTGTTTTACCATCTGGAGTTGGATTTTTCGGTCATTCAGTAATTTCTCCTTTTCGATTTTAATAAGCTCTTTTTGGCCATCACGGATCTGCTTTCGAACTCTCAACTTTTCTTTTTGATATTTTTCTGTTTTTTCATTAAATTTTTCCTGCATTTCCATCTGTTTTTTCAATAGCATCTTCATTGTTTCTCTTGTTTTTTTTGGTTTACGATTAGGAATTGGAATTACTGGCGCCGGATTTTCAATTACTTCTGCAACTACTTCAATTTGATTTAAATCATTATTTTCTTGCTGAATGATATTAGTTCTTGTGGAGCATCCAAAATGTTCGGCTTCAGTCCCGTTAATTTCTGTTGTTAAGTCTAATAGACGGTCAACACGCTCTTCTAGTGGGCTACATTTTTTAAGTTTATACGGGCCGCCTCCAGTCCCACTAATCATTTTTTTATTATACCTAATTTTAGTTTTAATATTATATTTAAAGTCTTTCCATAGGTACCTAAAAAAAGAAAAATTAATATTTTTGGAACTTAGTTATAACTTGACATAACCTCACTTTTTTCCAACCGTCTACTGATTTGGATGGAGGACCTATCTGGTTTAATTTCTCCGTAATTTCCTTCCATAAATTATTAGTTTGCTCCTTAAATTGTGGAGCATTCAATAAATTTTTCGCGATTCCTTCATTTTGCTCCATAAAACTGACAAATAATTCAAATTGTCCACCGTTTGTAGTAGTCCTAAATGCATATAAAAATAAATATGTAATTAAATGTAATTATTATAATATTTTCTATTTATTAATATGTAGTATCTTTAAATTTAACTTACATTTTTATTTTTATATTGGTAAAAGTCAAAATTAAATAAGATTTCTCGATAAAATACTATTATAATTAAATTTTAGGAAATACACAATAAAATATACGTCTATAGAAAACAAAATTCGTCAACTAAATAGCAGTCGGATTTTGACAAACGCTTTTCGAATAATTCGATTTCGTTTTCTCTTTTTAATTTCATAATATGGCGGATTTTACGATTTCGGATTTTTCCAAAGGAAAAAAAAGTTCATAATAGGAATATCCGCGGCGGATCATATAAATCCGAAATCGAAAAGTTTCATAATAGCCCCCCAGGTTACGGCAGATGTATAATAATAATTATTATTTTATGTATTTCATTTTGATATATTTAAATATATCCAGTTTCCGTAATCCATGCAGCTGTTGAGGTTTATCTTCTGTTGGCCATATTCCATAACTTTACCTAAAAACTATTTTAGAATCCCACTTCCAAAACATATATTGTGTTGCATCACAATCGATTAAGGAACAGCCAAGTATCCATACAGCTGTCGAGGTTTATCTGCTGTGAGAAATAATCTGTAATTTCCATCCTATTTAGCCATATTCCAAAAATTTATCTAAAACCTATTTTAGAATCCCACTTCCAACGCATATATTGAATTGCATCACAATCGGTTTATGAATAGCTAAGTTCCATCTAAATGATTCATCAGAAACTCATCTTAAAATCATTTTAGAATTCCATTTTGATCGCACATGTCAAATTTCACTAAAATCGGTTAAAGCATAGCCAAGTTTCATCCTAGTTCCCAAGTAGCATTTTTGTTTGTCCATTGGTTCCCACATTACTGTGACAACTAATTTCCCCGCCTTTTTGTTGTAGCGAACCGTATACCACAACAGCATTACAACGTTTCCATAGCTTTGTGAAAGCGATATAAGGAGTTGTGATTATTTTTCACAACTTTTAATTGAGCGTGAAACGGTTGTAAAATATTTTCGAAATAGATATTTGAATGTCGTCACAACCTGTAGAACACGCTGTCACAGCTCTCCGTTAACTATTGAAAACTAATAATTGTGGTCAAAAAAGAACTACACAACATAATCTACAACTTCTGCACAAGTAAAATGGTAATAACAAAAGTTGTGACAACCATTATAATAATAATCAGTTGTACTCATATTACAAAAATACAATATGTGTAACTAAATACAATATGACACTATAAACATAAAATATATGATTCAGGAAAATATTACATTATTCTGATTGATATTTATGCAATTCTAATTTTCGATAAATATCGCACATATGTATATACGCGGGAGAAATAATGGGAAATACATTTTTACTGTAAAATGAGGATTTCTAGGTCGAAAAATGAAGCATCGCTCCAAATTTTTTGATTCCTGAGGAAAATTAAATTATAGTTAAAAATATTTAAAAAAATAATTGATATGACCGATTAGGTCATTGAACTACATTTTTTATTTTAATACGATTAATTTCAAAATGGAGTCGCATATTGGCTTTATAAATATGGCGTAATGCAAGTAAAGCACTACGACAACCGTTCTACAACCAGTACAACCAATTTTGTTAAATGGATTTGTTCACAACTAGTATAACGAAAAAAAAAAAATTGTGAAGTTGTTATGAAGCAAACTTTCTGCATCCTGCAGTTGTGCTCAGAACCGTTCTGACAATATTTATTTGTGTTAGGGTTTTGAAACAGATAGTTTTATTGACAATAAATGACATAGTTTAATTATCGTGATTTCATTCGCCCACTACAACACATTTTAGGCATCCATGTTTACCATTCAAATTTACAACACCTTTTAAAAACGCCCTCGCCGGAGAATCACAAACAAAACATCTGATGTTAATTTTCACGAGACATCCGTTTATTTGAATACCAGTATTCAATAGCAATTTTAACTCATCCACGAAAGGCCTATATAAAGACAGCAAATCAATAAGTTAATTAAGTAAATGAATTGAATATCAAATTCAAAATATTCGGTTAGATAATTAAATATCACATTACCTTAAGAAATCTTCTACAGATTGAGGTTTCCCTACCCCACTCCAGATTCCAACTACCATTGGGCTGTATGTTGGCATTTCATAAATATTAAATAATACTGGCCAAAATTCTTCTCTGGAGCTTTTGTAAATTGGTAGGCCGTCGATATTAAAATTTAGAGATATATCTAATGCTTTTTCAATATCGTGCAAAATGTATTTAAGGCAAACTTCAAGACCTTGGTGCCAATAAATACCATGACCAATAGTTATCAATTTTATAGATTTTGGTGTCTCGAGTAACGTTCGTGCATCGGATGGCACATATACCGCCATCCGCTTCTTTATTATTTTTAGCAATTCATTGATTGCTGTATGTCTAATATTGTGTGTTGTAGCCCAAATCCTTAAATCCTCTGTAAAATCAGTGTCGTTCTCGATATTTTGATCTTCATTTTCACTGTCCGAGAAATTGTCCAAATCTTCATTAATGAGTTCATCTTCCACATTACAATCTCTATCGTCGAAGTCGGTCTGGCTGTTAGAAGGAATTGCTGCATTCGTCTGGTTACTCCCTGATGAATAATCTTGGGTTGGAAGTTGATTATTCGCAGACGTCGAGTTTTCACCTGAACCATTTTCTATAAATCTGAACTTTAATCGATTCCTTATCATCAACCGTCTATATGAACCACTTTTTTATATTTTTTCCATTCGGAAATGTCCAATTTAGGTTTTCTATACATTTTTATTTAAATACGCACATATAAATAAACACACAACATGAAAATAAAATTCAAATGACAGTGAACAAAATGGCTTTAGTGCTCATTACATAAATGTGAAATATACACAGCTAAACAACAACTAAAGGATTGGCAAAACGGAACAAGAATTCAGATCACAACTTCTGATGTGAAAAGGGAAAGCGAATCTGAAATGGTGATGGTATTCAGCTGTGACAACTACTTGACAAAAAATTTTGTGAACTGTTTGTTTCGGTTCTTTATTACGCTCACTTGCTGCAATAGCGACATAACTCAAAAATTACTTTTATTCAGGACACAATTATTTTAAAATTTTGAATTATAAAAATGTTCAAGAATAATTTAAATTTGTATAGAGATACAATTTAGAGATATAATAGAATATAACAGTATAGAAAAAAATACTACATCACCTTTAATAAAGGCTGCGTGGTCCCTCATAGTCCAATAATTTAAAAATACCAATTTTGAGTTATGTCACTATTGCAGCAAGTGAGCAATAAGTGATTAAAGAAGTTGTCACGTGCATGTGCTAACCATCTTTGCAAACCAATTAGAACTGGATCTCAAATGGTAATAATATTAGTTGTGTAATGCATGTCCCAACCATTTTTGCGAGCAAATTAGCTGAATGTATGAATCAGTTGTGTATTTTATTAGAAACAAGTATTTTACAACTACAATTTTCTGACGAAAATTTTAATAAGTTTGACAACCATTCAACAAGCAATTACTGGTTGTGAAAACATTCTCACAACCTGAAATTAGTTGTGCACAACTAATAGTTATACGATGCTACTTGGGTTGGCCTTATTTCAGAACTTGATCTAAAAATCATTTTAGAATCTTATTTTCAACGCACATGTCACATTGTATCACAATCGTTTAAGGAACAGCAAAATTTCATCCTAGTTGGCCATATTCCAGAACTTCATTCTAAAAATAATTGTAGAATCCCGTTCCCATCGCGCATGGCAAATTTCTATAAAATCCAGAACTTCATTCATCCCATTTAAACGCACATGTCGAATAGCATCACAATCGGTTAAGAAATAGCCAAGTTCCGTCCTAGTTGGCCATATTCATCTAAAAATCATTGTTGAATCCCATTTCCATCGCGCGTGTCAAATTTCACTAAAATCTGTTAAGGAATAGCCAAGTTCCATCCTAGTTGGCCATATTCAACAAACTTATCTACAAAACATTTTAGAATCCAATTGCCATCGCGCATATAAAATTTCACTAAAATCGGTCAGTTAGCTATACTATATTCCAGAACTTCCCATTTCCAACAGACCTGTTAAATCTAACTAAAATAGGTTAAGGAATAGCCAAGTTCCATCCCCATTGGCCATATTCCAGAACTTCACCTAAAAATCTTTTTAGAATCCCATTTTCAACGCACATGTCAAATTTCACTAAAATCGGTTAAAGAATAGCCAAGTTCCATCCTAGTTGGCCATATTTAAGAACTTTATCCATAAATCATTTTAGAATCCCATTTCCAACGCACATGTCAAACTGCACTCAAATCGGTTAAGAAATAGCCAAGTTCCACCATAATTGGCCATATTCCAGAACTTCATCCGAAAATCATTTTAGAATCCCATTTTCATTGCGCATTTTAAATTTCACTAAAATCGGTTAAGGAATAGCCAAGTTTCATCCTTATTGGCCATATTTCAGAACTTCACCTAAAAATCATTTTAGAATCTCATTTCCAACGCACATGTCAAATTTCACTCAAATCGTTTAAAGAACAGTCAAGTTCCATCCTAGTTGGCCATATTCCAGAACTTTATCCATAAATCATTTTAGAATCCTATTTTCATTGCACATGTCAAATTTCACTCAAATCGGTTAAGAAATAGCCAAGTTCCACCATAATTGGCCAAATTCCAGAACTTGATCCAAAAATTAATTTAGAATCAGATCTCCATCGCGCGAGTCAAATTTCACTAAAATCGGTTCAGGAACAGCCAATTAGTTCCATCCTAGTTGGCCATATTCCAGAACTTTACCTAAAAATCATTTTAAAATCCCATTTCCATCGCACATGCCAAATTTCAATAAAATCAGTTAAGGAATAGCCAAGTTCCATCTTTGTTGGCCATATTCCAGAACTTCATCTAAAACTCGTTCTAGAATCTCACAATTGGTTGAGGAATAGCCAAGTTCCATCCTAATTAGTCATATTCCAGAACTTCATCTAAAAATCATTTTAGAATCGCATTTCGAACGCACATGTCGAATTGCATCACAATCGGTTATAAAATAGCCAAGTTCCATCCTAATTGGCCATATCGCAGAACTTCACCTAAAAATCAATCTAGAATCCCATTTACATCGCGCGTGTCAAATTTCACTAAAATCAGTTAAGGAATAGCCAAGTTCCATTCTAGTTGGCCATATTCCAGAACTTTACCCTAAAATCATTTTAGAATCCCATTTCCAATGCTTGTGCATCTGTTTGCTAATAAAACAATCTGGCTTTTTTAAGAAATTTAGAAGGTTTTGAATGTAACTGTAATGTATGTAAATAATAATGACGTTTTCATTCATCAGAGCAGAGCGTATTTATTTTCTCTATATAGCGCAATAACAAAGAGCAAAAATATGATAACACAAACGCAATAGTGGAAGAGCAAGAGCATTATAATAAAAATATTGCTCCAGTTCTTCAGAGCGATATTTTTTTTTTTTACAATATCGCTCTTTATAAAGAGCTTTTTAATAGTTTTTATTAGCACTCTTGAACAGAAATGAAGAGCGAAGAGCAAAATGAAATCCCATTTTAAACTCTGCTATAAACTAAAATGAAGGGATTAAGAATTAAAAAATAATAACTAAAAATTAGAATGGGCTAAACGAATTGCGCTCACTGTATTGGCAATACACTTAAACGTCAAACAATAAAAAAAAATATTTTCAGGTTAATACTCCACTTTGAAACATGTCAGACAAAAGTAAAGCTTGTATAGCTATTATTTTGGCTTTGTCAATAAAAAAAAATCAAAAGAAAAAGAGCAGAATATGGTCTAGGCAGTGGCTATTAAAAAGAAATAAGTTTTCACTAAATTTGTTAAGTAAAATACGGTTACCTAGGCCAAAAGATGTGCGTAACTATTTTCGAATGAGTAGTGCTTCTTACAAAGAGCTGCTAAGTTTAGTAGGTCCAATCGTTTTTAAAAGAGACACTGTAATACGACAAGCTATTTCGGTTGAAGAACGATTAGCATTAACCCTCAGGTTTTTAGCTACTGGAAGGTCATTTGAATGCCTCAAAAATTCTGCTATTGTAGTTCCAAACACGATAAGTCAAATAGTTATGGAAAGATGCGAAGCAATTATTTCCACTTTAAATGATTATATAAGGGTAAGTAAAAGAAATAAAATTGTCTAAAAAAATTCATATACGTATTTAATTCATATCACATTGTTCATATTAATTAATTCAGGCAGGTATCATCACAGTAATTATTTATATATGGTATATGTAGTCGTTTAAGTTCCTAATTCATTGTAAATCTTTATTGGTATAATATTGAGGAGCGTAGTTATTATTACATTCCAACATTACCCTACTGCTGGCGCTGGATAAGGACTGTGTGGGTGATACATATGTTTCCAAATATTCGGTTCGATATTCATTAATTGATAAAGAATACCGGTTTAACGTTCCCAGTTCTCCTTCCATTAAAATTTCATTAATAAATTTTTCGGCCTAAATCTTTTGTTCACCTTTCATTCTTTTGAATTTTAGGCTCCAACTTTTTGCGATTGCTTCTTCTTCGCCATCATTATTTTTTAAATATTCACAAGCGATGCTTTACAATTCGGTTGTTTTATCGACCTGTTTAATTAACGCTGCTTTTGGCTTTTTTTGAGATGTGTTTTTAACAACGGAAGATTACGGAATAATCTCACATTCCGACATCTCTTCGCATTCGTTATATTCGACGTAATAAAAACATACAATTTATGTTGTATTATTGTTCATACATTAATGTGATATATGTATTATGTAATTGCAATAAATTTTAATAGTATTAATTTTGTTTGTAGATTCCTCTAACACTCTTCTGTTTTAGAGAACGCTTTTGGCATGATGGTGTCAAAATTCAGAGTACTACAAAATCAAATTAACATTGAGCCTGCAAAAGCTAGTACCATTACCATGGCTTGCTGCTACCTTCATAACTATCTTCTAAACAAAAATAGATCTAGCTACATGAAAGAAAATTTGTTAGTGGAAAATATTTCAACCGGTGTAATTGAGAGGGGAGTAGAAACGGTCAACGTTCACCTAACTTCAATTCAAAAGGAACACTTCTTAAATTCGTCCATAGTTGCAAAAAATGTAAGAGACAGTTTTGCAAATTATTTTAACGATGAGGGCAAAGTGCCATGGCAGGATGATATCCTTAATATTAATAAGGGAAATAAATAACTGAAGAAAATAAATATACACATTATAATAAAATTACAATATGTTTTTATCTTACCGGTACATTTTCAGAAGATCTGAACTCAGTTCTTTAAACGTCCAACATTTCGGCTTGTACACTTTATCGGCATCACTACCAGATCGTTTAGATACTTCGATTTTTCTCAACTCTTTTCTATAGTTTGTTCTCAAGGAGTTAATTTTTTTTTTAAATCATCTCTATTTGATCCTTTTTTTATAGTTTTGTAAATTTTTAATAATTTATCGTAGGAAAGATTTTTTTTTATCTCTATTGGTGTAATCTTTAGATGTAATATCCCACAAAACTGGAAGTTCTCTATAAGTGGTAATAAAGCTAAATAATGCTTCCTGATTATCGGAGGTTTCTGGTATATCGCTGTTGGTTTCCCTTGAGGCTTGACTTGTTCCCTCTGTAAATTCCATACCGCGCATGTAGTATATATGTATTATATTTTATAAATTTAATTTTATATTTATATTTGCATAAATGCGCTAAACATATATACGTAATTATTTCGCTTTGTTGGTTATATACACCAAACTCAAAAATTGACAGCTCTTCGCATTGATATTTTGTCAATAAAGTATCTCAGAAGATCAATACTATTGTAAATATTTTATCAATATTAAAAATATTTTGGTTTTCATCAAACCATCGTCACAATATTTTGTGTATTGACAATCCTTCAATTATTGTCCTCACATGTTCAATAGTATTGCCAATACTGAAATATTGGCAATACTTATTGATCATCTGAGGCCCGCATTACGTGCTGAAAAAGATCAAAGCCGTGATTCTTCTCTCGACCTTGCATTATAATAAAAATGTAGTAGGTGAATTACAAAAGCCGGAATCGATTTTATATTACAATAAGACCAAAGGTGGGGTCGATAGTGCCCTGACCCAGCCATACAACCCCACAATGTAATGTTGCAACCGGAAAATTAACTGCCTTTCTTCATATTTCTCAATTCATCATCTGGTTTCCTCCATACCTTGATGCGACTATCTATGATGAAGTAAACTAAATAACAGATTCTGCATAACCTCCTACACAACATAAAATTCCATGAGCAATAAATAAAATAACGTCAATTGCATTCACAAAAATATTGTTTTGGCAAAATAAAATAAACATCAATGAGAGTATTAATATGTAGAAGAACGAGGCAACACGTTTCCAATTTTTTTTTTTTGCTTGAAAGTTATAAATTTTCCTTATCCTTTCCAACATGCATACATACATATTTCATCAACGTAGACACATATTCCTTGAACTTTAGCAAAACGTAAATATCAAACAAAAAAAAATGTTTTCTTAACTTTAGAGATCAAAAGAATTTTAAATAAAACAGAAAACACAAATATTCCTTTAATGTAATACATATCCTTTCAATTCATAGCAATGTGTTTCCCTTAACATATCCATATTTAATTCGGAAAATAGAGCTTAGAAAAACGTATAAGAAACAACAAAATAAGTGGGTGAAACTCAAATATCAAATGAATCCAATTTTCTTTTGAGAATAGAGTGTTTCAAAATTCAATTTAGAAAATTCTAATATACAAATAAAGAACTTGTACCGTTAAAACCTAAACCAAGGGCGCGATAAAACTTGAATTTTAAATGGTCCTTTTTCAATTTCAAGTTGAAATTGCTGGCTTCTATAGATTCCTTTAGAAGAATAAAGACGAACAATTTTTTTCCATGGTATTGGTTATTTAATAATTTAATTACATTTGTACAATAAATGCTTTGTAAAATTAATTATTGTGTAATTAAGGTCAATTTTTTTACAATAAATCAATCAGTTTAATTTAAAACAAATTAACGTTTTCATGTTGTAAAAGTTGTAGTAATTTTCAATGTTCATCTGTTACGGTTTATTTTCGTGAACACATTTATCGTTTTGTTTATACAGAATGGTTCTTACTTAACTCAAACTTGAACAATAAGATGTGCTTAAGAATCATCGAAGACTTAAA
This sequence comes from Tipula vernalis, assembly GCA_958295665.1. NCBI lineage: Eukaryota > Metazoa > Arthropoda > Insecta > Diptera > Tipulidae > Tipula > Tipula vernalis. Next base: position 10,125 of record CATQIW010000071.1, on the reverse strand, counting down.
TATGCCGATGCAGCAGGCTCATATGAATCTTTATTGCACCGGGTACGTACTGTCTACGATAAATATAGCGAAATTTAGTTCAAAATTGAATTGATACGAACGATAGTAGTGTACTGAAGATCATTCACGAAATTAAAAACCCCAGAACCTTCTAATGTTTCATTTCAAAATAGTTCGGCAATAGAGTGCGGGTAGTGTTACATGTGGGTAGAGGTGCAGTTAATTCATTGATTGAAGGTATTCCGGTTATATCTGCTAATTATGACTTAGCTTGGAAAACCATTTATGATAACTTGATAAGTATAATAATGAAATAAAAAACAAAAGATATATTTAAAACAACTGTATGATATTAAAGCAATGGTATAGAGACGTTATAGATCTAGCAGTCAAAAATTATTATTCATTAAAGGCGTTAAAGGTTCCAGTTGAGAGCTAGAATTTACTGTTAATTCCACATCTTTCAGAAACGCTGGATAATTCAAGTCGTACAGATGTAATCAAAGGTTCCAAACTTTGATTATTTTTGAGAATTTTAATAACACTTTCACTGAAAACGTTTTTTTGTCCCCTCTAACTGAAAACTGGGGTAAAATCGACCCAGCGCCTAGTAAAAAATTCAGTTATTATTCATACAAAAATAAATTCTTTAATGCAGCTTATGTCTTCTACTTTACGATAAAGATTTAAAGTTGAGATGGTCAGTCCAATTTTTTCCTATTATAATAAAACATGTTAAATGTTCCTTAATTTTAAAGTTAAAATATTTAAAGTATAGTATTGTGTGTAATAACTACAACAATTAGTGTAATATAATTATGTGATTTAATAAGAACATTCAAATTACCATGATGATGGTAATTTATTGCCGAAACGCGTAGGTGAATTAAAACGAAGTCACCAACGGATATAAAGTAAAAATCTTTAATTTCTTTATAATTATTGGTTGATATCTAATAATTAATTTGAGGTTTACCGAATTTATTAATTAAATAAATAATTATAAACAAAGCAACTCGTAGAGATTTGCTTTTTTGCTTCTTAATTCATAGGGATTGTCATTTTTGGAGGTGGACGTTCCTCTGAGAAGGTTAATCAATTATATGCTGGGAAGCAGGATTCTTAGCTCGAAGTTGGGGGACTCCACCATCGAGAGGCAAGTAACTAGGGGAACCCTGCAGGGGGGTTCTGTCCCCTCTTCTCTGGAACATAGTGGTAAACGGGTTACTACTAGAATTGGAGAGAGAGGGTATTGAAGTTATCGCTTACGCAGACGACGTAGCTTTAGCTGTTACCGGGAAATTCCTGGGCACGATTGTAGACGTAATGCAGAATGCGCTTACCATCGTTACGAAATGGGCTGACAAATGTGGGCTTGGTATTAACCCGTCCAAGACAGAGCTGGTACTCTTCACTAAGAAATACAAAATCACGGTATTTGTCCCTCGTACCTTAAATGGCACGAGACTTGCTTTTACTGATAGAGCTAGATATCTGGACATTATCTTAGACAGTAAGCTTAGTTAGAGGCCCAATATGTTGGAGAGAATAAACAAAGCTACTATAGCTTTGTACTCCTGTAGGAACGCAATTGGTCATAGATGGGGTCTGAAGCCGGAGCTGGTACACTGGCTCTACACCGTTGTAGTGAGACCTGTACTCATGTACGGGGTGGGTGTTTGGTGGCCAGCTCTGGACAAGGTAACTTATAAAAGTAGGATTGAGAGGGTGCAAAGAACGGCCTGTATGCTTGCTAGTGGGGCATTGAGGTCGACACGGACAAGTGCCTTAGAGGTTATGTTGCATCTTCTTTCGGTCGACATTTCTGGCAAACAGATGGCGGCAAATACGGCTGTACGACTTGCAGCCGTCTCTCAGTGGAGTTGTCTTAGTACAGGACACTCTACTATCGTTTGATCGTTGTAGGATGAGCTGGCGAATCTTGACTACATTAAACCTACTCTACGCTTCGAGAAGCGATTTCGGACCTCCTTCTCTTCAAGGGAATCCTGGAGGGATAGACCGTTATCGGAAACCGAAGCGTTGCAGTTTTTCACAGATGGCTCCAAGTTAGACGGCAAAGTAGGAGCTGGAGTATTCTGTGACCAGTTAAATGTAAACATATCTATTCGTCTCCCTAATTACTGCAGCATGTACCAAGCTGAAGTCGTAGCAATTGAGTAGGTCATGATGTGGTTGAAGCATAATGTGTTATCCTCAGACGATAACGCAATCTACGTGGACAGTCAAGCGGCGATCCGGTCGTTAAAATCGGTGTCTTTGGCGTCACGGGTGGTGTTGAGTTGTCACTCATCTCTAAATGATATGGGTGAGCATTTCAATATCCAGGTAATCTGGGTCCCAGGTCACTCGGGTGTCATGGGGAACTGCAGGGCGGATGAACTTGCTTGGCATGGTACGACTCTCAAGCTCCAAGTTAAAAATTTTATAAATATACCGCGACCATCAAGGGTTCAGTTTATGCTGCGACAAAATTTAAAGTCAATATTCCATCCTCTTGTGTATAAACATATTTTGAATTTTTATGCATTTACGTATTTTGTTATTCTCTCATTGCTTTGTACAGGTGGGGGCGAGTAGAAGAGACAGCAGAGACGCAACGATTTCAACAACAACGTCAAGCAACACTACCTACAGTTAGTACAAATTTGGGTGACCGTATGGGAACATGATGATGGAACGAAATCTCGCCCCCCTCACAACCGCCGATGGAACAAATGGTGGAGGGAATAATAATAGTTGTTTACAGCTTTTCAGAAAAAAAGTTTGCGGCACCAGTAAATTTGTGTTGTCATTGTGTCTTCTCTTACAGGTTGGCTTCTCTTACAGGTTGGATCAGACAGGTTGGAGCAGTAGAAGAACTTTAAAAAATTGTATTGTCTTGTGCAAAATTACTAAAAAATATATTACTAACAAATTTACTAAAACTATCAACACTATCAACTTACTTAGGTGTCTGGAACCGGGTTGAGTCTTTGTTGCTAACATTCCTTTCCCATCCCTCGATCTTGTTATATGTAAAAAGGTGTAAGACGGCGACCTGGCCAGGGGCGGATATCATACTATTAGACTTATGTGGTTATCGATGTGAAGCCTTTCTTTACAGGGTTTGGCTTCATGAAGAATGGTGTCGTGACATGGGTATAGTGGTGTGGTATTCGCATTTATAATACGGGAGACTATACGGGAGACTTGCTTAATTCTTGATCGTACATCGCAATCAATCAATCAATCTCTCATTGCTTTGTACAGGCATACATGTCTCACGCGATATTTGTGTTTGTACATGTAGTGTATATTATGCGGATGGCTTGTTTGCTTTATGAAAAATGCTCAATCTGGAATGTACTTTTTTTTTTTCTTTCGGACTTATTGGTTTGAATAACGCGTGATATAATTGCTCTGAGTGGGGAATGAACCGATCGGTGTATTCGACGAGTTCGATGTGGCCGTACGAATAGATGTGTACATATGTTCGCGTTGTTTTGCTTCTGTTCGTTGTATTTGTGTACTACACATAGAGATAATAAAATTTAAATAAACAACAAAAAAATAATATGTACACAAATGCAGCGAGCAGAGACCAAAGCGACGCGAAAAAGAAAGACGATATCGGGGGGGGGGGGGGGGGGGAACTTTCTGATTTTTTTTTTTTTTGATCGATGTAAATTTTTTTAAAATAATATCTTGTAAAAGTTAAATAAATAAAACCATTTTGTACATGGTATAACACGTGAATTGAGGTGGTTGCATATTTTCTTTTCTTCTTGATTTTGTGAAAATTTCTTAAAAAATAAAAAAAATAAAAAAAAAAAAGAGGAAAAAATCAGTGAGTCATAACAAACTGTTTTGTTGTGCGGTAAAGCTAGCGGACGCTAATCAGTCCGCTCATCGTTGAAGTTGCTATATTGCACCTGTATTCCCGCCCGTGGGAGCACGGCAACCATGTTTTGTGAGGGGGATCCTGCGTCGGCGCTGTTTGCGGTGTGGTCGGCCGGGCCATAAAAACAAAGGTACTAACTCGAGGGAAAACCAAACGTAAATATTTTTTTATTTGTAAATTTATTGTAACGGTTGGTTCTCCCCCGATATTTTCTTTTTATATTATATATTTATTTGTGCGGTCATATCCGATTCGTGATGGTGCACCGACTCAAGGTCACCTCACACAGAGCAATTTCTTGATTTAACTTCGTTTTGGTTTATTGTGCGTTTTGGATCCGCTTTTTCTTTTCACTTTGGCTCGGTTGTCCGTTTTTGGGTGTGGCTCGACCTCATAACGGTTTATTTCTTTCAGATTTTTTTTTTGTGTTGCTCTTGAATTTTCAAACAGTGAATAGTGTAAGTGAAATTTAATCTTAACGTAGAATCAGTTTTAACGTAATTACCGTATATCTTGCATAATTTTCATTTTTTTTCTTTTTACCGTAACAAAAATTCTCTTTGAATTTTCTTGTTGTTGTGTGCTACGCCGCACTATGTGCGTTTAAACAAAACTAATTGATCGGATGATGTGATGTGTGGTCGTGTGAAGGATCGGTCTTTTTCCATCCTTGTTGGAGGATCGGTCTTTTTCCATCCTTGACTGGCTGTGCTGGAAAGCGGCACGCCATATGAGTTGATCGCGTCGCACAGTGTTGCGGAGGTGGACAAACAGGGTTTTTTACAGTATTTTATTTAATATTTTTTCTAATGGGATCTCGTTAGGTGCATACCAAAGAAACAGGAAGGCAAAAAAAATAAAAGAAATCGACTCACAAAATCCGAAGAAACTGTGACAAAGTTAACTTTTGCGTTTTTTTCATTATTGGACAAAATCTTAGTATAATTTAAAATTAAAGAAACTGAAAATGGATGAATTTATCTTTACTTTTAAACTTGGAAATATTATTTCTGTATCTATTACTAAATACCAAGTGCAAAAACAACACACAAAAAATTAATTTTTAGCGGCTTACAGACCAAACTTCTCAAAAGGGTAATTTTTTTTTAAATTTTAATTTCTCTTAAACTTTTAGGACCTGGGGACACCTGGGGACAACATGAAATTAATAAATTTTTGTAGCTTGATACCTTTAAAAACATCCCTCAAAATTTCAGCTGCTCATTTTTTCTCCTTTGTGCACAAGAGCGTATTTAGCGGAGCTAGTCCATTAAAAATAAAAAAATTAAAATCATTCAGATTTTTTATTTTTGTTTTATTTATGTTTTGCTTAGCATTTGGCACTTTTACAGATAACAGGTATTTATAAAATTTATAATTGTATAAAAATTGTTGTATATGGGGTTTTTAATAATTGTTGGGCATGTTTTGGAAACTAAGTAGTACTTGCGATAAGCTTCACTAATAAAAGCCGGAACCTAAAGAAAATATCTGTAATTATTATATTTAGGGAGGTATAAATTAAATACAGCAGTTGCATTCAAATTGGTCATTATTCTAAAGTAATTGAATAAATTACTAAGTATTTCAAGATGGCAAAATTTAATATTTCAAACAGTGACTTATGTAATATTCTATGGAATAATACAACTTCTTCTGAATCCAATTTGTCAGGGCCTCTATTTCTGAATACGAATTCGTACAAAAATTGTACGAATACGTGTGATTAGTATTTTTGAATACGAATACGTATAATTCTAATACGAATTCGTGTTGTACGATACGATTGAAAATTTCCCTTATCGGGCAATACGAATTCGAGCAGTTTTTATACGATCATGACCGAGAATATGTTCGGTGTGTATATAGTTATCGAAAGGACGCCAAGTAGCCTAGTAAAATAATTAAATTGTGATATGTAAGTAAATTACCATTAATAATATTAATTTTTATTTTTGAATTTTTGTCAAAAAATATACATACATTAGTAGAACCCGGATTTTTATGTATGATTTTTTTCATTTACTTATTCGCGGTGGTTCATTATTTTTCAAGATTGAATACATATAAATTCGAAAAACTGAAAATAATGATTTTGGCATCAAAAATTATTATTTTTATCTGATTTGAATTTAATTGTTTTCAAACTTCAAAAATAATGAGCCACTGCGAATAAGCACATAAATGCATAAACATATCCGGACTCTACATATTACTAATCTAAATATAAAAGTTTTTGACAAATTAATATCATTACATTATATGTTTTAGGGCAAAAGTTACCAGTTCAAAACAATATGAACTGTTGGTGGCGTTCATGGAAGCGCATCCCGATCTGGCGAAGGGATTTAACAACACTCCAGATGCACGTATTTCATCAAAGACGTTATGGACTGCAATTTCAAATAATTTAAATAGTCATGGGCCTCCAATTCGGAACCATGAAGGCTGGAAAAAAGTATGGAGCGACTATAAATTCCACATTAAAAAGAAACTTAAAATAAACAAACAGAATTTAACAGGAACTGGAGCCGGCCCATCAAAACAGCAGACATTTTCTCCACTAGAAGAATCCGTGATTCGACTAGTGGAATTACGACGGGCTGTGGATGGTACAAATGGTGCTCGCGATTGTGGCGACTCAATTTTAGATGTACCCGCATTGAATAATGGTCCTCCTTCAGTCGAACCAATTCTAGAGTTTAACAGCGAAGAAAATCAATCCACACCAGCCAGAGGCATTCTTGAACCAATCACACCAAATCGGCAAACTACTAATAAAAATAAAAATAGTAAAAGCCAAATTTTAGAAAAGCAAATTATTATTCAAAAACAGTTCCACACTTCAATTTTAGAGCAGCTTAATACTTTAAATACAACCACAACAGATTCAAATAAATCAATGCGCCGTTTGGTTCGATTGAAAGAGAAATCATTTTCTTTGCGGGAAAGGGAAATAAAGTTGAAAGAAAACGAAATGGCGTTACGCGAGAAAGAGTTTAATTTAAACGAAAAGCGGCATTTAGAAGAGCAGAAGATTAAATTAGATGAATTAGAAATCAAGAAAAAAAAATTAGAGCTGCAAGAAGAAACTTTTAGGCATTAGGTATATAATATACATTTGACGATACTGTAAGGTTGAGCAACCATTATGTAAATGTGATAAAAAATACAATGAATTATTTTGTGATAATATATTTAAATATATTTATGTAATATATATTACCGTTAATTTAATATAAATGTAAAATGAAATAAAACTAAATATAATAACAATTAATAAAAACTATACTATTGAATTTAAAATATTGTTTCTAATTTCACAAGCTGCAGGGTTTTCAGTTTCATTCGAAGGGTCGATCTCTAACTCTTGCTCTCTAATACTGTCTGTATCCATTTCAAACGGAACTTTAAAGTGACAGCATATATTATGAAGGGTGCAGCACACATTTATTATTTGAGATGCTTTTCGAGGGTTGTAGTGTAGTTCACGGGCTTCTAAAATACACCTAAATCTGCCTTTCAGTAATCCGATTGTGCGTTCTACAATATTTCTTGTTCTTGAATGGTTAGTATTAAAGGCGGCTTCTCTACTGCCTTCATCCGCTGCCCTATATGGCGTTATCAGCCACGGTTCCAAAGGATATCCTGAATCTCCTAATACATAAAAACAAAACCACATTTAGTATACATAAATCATTAGTAAATATAATATTTATTACCTAGAAGCCAATAATTACGGTTGCCGTTGTTGCGTTGTTCTTGTAAATACCGACGATAGCTGCTCAAACTCCATACTAAGGAGTCGTGGGATGCTCCTCCGTACTTTGAGTCAACAGATAGTATCCGCATTGTATGATCGCAAGCCTAAATTTGCAAAATTATTATAAATATAAATATATTAAATATAATTAGGTATTGACAAACTTACTATCATCGTGTTTACACTGTGTTTTCCTTTTCTATTAAAATATAAATGTTCGTTTTCGGTTGGCCGGACTATATTTATATGTGTCCCATCTACACATCCAACAACACCTGGAAATCCCGTTCTATAAAAGAAAAAAGCAGCTGCCGATTGCTTTTCTTCATTGGATTGTCGAAATGAAATCCACTTCGGGCATAATTTGTCTTCAATCACTTGAAGCACCTCACTCATTACAGAGGATATCGATGATTGCGACATAGCTACCAAGAAATCCTGACCGACACTTTTCTGGTAGCTCCCTTGTGCACAGAATCGAAGAGTCGCAGCTATTTTGGAAATGCTAGAAATCGATGTCGATCTGGTACTTTTTATTAGGAATTGGTCAAGTTCCTCCAGCAAATATCTTACAGCTGGTTTGGATAATCTGAACAAATTTATAAATCTAAAAATTAACAAAGATTTATATTTAATTTAGATATTTTACATATAAATATTACATATATGTAGTACATAAATCATTAACTTACTCAGCATCGGAAAGAATAAAAATATCCGACTTATCCCGCAACTGTCGTAGCCGTATCGAATTTGAACATTCAATTTCGTCTTCTGTATCACTCGATGATAAATAAAATGCCACAGAATCCATAACATATAATAGAAAACGTTTCAGTTTTTAATTTTTAAACTAAATAATGCAAAACGTTTCTCTTTTTAATTTTTTTTTATTTACACGAAATGAAAATCAAAACTAAAAATTATGAATCAAACGTCAAAATGAACCAAGTTGAAAATATTTATTATAGGTAGAATCATTTAAAATAAATTTCCCTTATAGCAAGGATACACACCAAAAAATTAAGTACGATCGTATTCAGAAATACCAATTTACATTCGTATCGTATATGAACTTTCGTAACGTGATACGATACGTATCGTATTCAGAAATAGGGGCCCAGTTATAATGACCGAAGTAGCTAAAAATAATCCTGATTTCAACGAGGAGCAGCTACAACAGATTCATACAAAAATTAAAAATTCATTTTTGAGTCTATATTACAAAAAGTGGGTGAAATCACATAGAATTAAGATTCGTTTTAATATCCTGAATGCTGATTGGCTCTTACAGAGCTTGGAAGTAGTTTTGTATGAAAAAAAAGATGCAGCAACAACGTCTAATCCAACCATAAGCAATAAGAAGGAATTCGTAAAATGTTCTGAGAAAACAAAAACTAGAAGAAGTGATGAACTTTTAAAGATATATGGGGCGGATCAAATTGAACTTGCAGTAACGCGGTCAATGAAAAAACGAAAACAAACGTTTTTATTTCAAATTAGTAGTTTCTAGTTTGTGGAGTATAAAATTAATGAGTAAGATGAATATTGTGACCAATATTTCTTAAATATTCTATAAAATTAGAAATGTTGAAATTTGTCTTTTGATAACACGTTTGATGGTTTTACATTTGATAATGTTTTGTTTCTTTTTCGGAAATCTTTGTCAGGTAATAATTTTGTTAATAATTGTTTTTGAAACAATCATTTTCTTTCCAAGATGAGCTATCATTTGGTATGGCCCACTGTTCTGCTTTCCAACAATTACCTTAAGGCGGCGGTGCCAAGCCACGACGCTGTTTTGAGTACGAGGGAAATTGCCTTTTGCTGCATTTTCGCTAGACCAAAAATTAGGGTAATAACGCGGTTTTTTGTTACAGCTGCTTCCGGTTATGTAATTAGATTTCACCCATCTAGCAATTTTTTTTGCATTTTTATCTACAAGATTGTTATACAATTCAGTATAATAAAGAGACATTTCATCAGGAGGAACAAATGCGAGGCTTTTAATCATTCTAATTTGGAGACTAAAACCTTCACTTCTACCGTATATACTCGCTGCTACACACTTTTGCACTTGGCGCCATAAGATCTGCCCAAAATGGAAAAGACAGCCTTTAAATTCTGTATTATGAAAATATTCTTCGGCTGCTAAATAAATATTTTTTTCAAAATCCGTAATGATCCTTTGTGGATTCAAATGAATGTCATGTTCACTTGCTATACGAAGTAATTCATAAAAAAAATCAGACTAACACTTCTTACTCTTTTTCGTCATCAAACAAAACACCAAGGGTACAACTTCATTTTCAATTTTCCCATGAATACTAAAAAGCTGGGCCATAATAGATGGTACAATATAAAAAGTTCCATTCATTAACCAGCAGGAACACTCAGCCAATACTTTTAAACCAGTTATGGTTCCCAGAATAATTATTTTTTTCATTTTGCACTTTTT
>CATQIW010000069.1:35000-50000 GCA_958295665.1 Tipula vernalis | reverse complement strand
CAAGACGGGTCCCAAAGGTATCCCAAATCATTTCATTGCCGATAAGATCGATTACTCATACTGCATTTATTTAACATAAACCGTTACGAATTACGCTGCAATTATGCCCGTACGATCAGATACATGTGTCATCATATTGGCAGATATTTTTATAGTTCCTTAAGAAACATTCACAAGTGAATGCGAAAGGAGCTGCATATAAAATCATTGACAAACATCTACAAATGTAGTATATTGATAACACATCGCAATGCGATAATAGAAGAAAAGTGCATAATATAACTTATTGAAAAATCAATTATTATATCAATGAATCTCTTCTTTTACAAGTTCGGGTTCATTGGGTTTAACCTCTTAGTGGTTTCACGTACTGTTTAACTCTCTATTCAGAGTTCTTTTCAACTTTCCCTCACGGTACTTGTTCGCTATCGGTCTCGTGGTTATATTTAGTCTTAGATGGAGTTTACCACCAACTTAGTGCTGCACTATCAAGCAACACGACTCTCTAGAGATATCTTCTTATACAAGATTATAGTCACTACGGGCCTGGCACCCTCTATGGGTAAATGGCCCCATTCAAGATGGACTTGAACATATAATCAAAATGCATAAGATGATAGATACTCCTTTACATTGAATTTCCATTCTACCAGTTATCAGTAAAAGGACTTAATGCTGGACTTTTCCCATTTCGCTCGCCGCTACTAAGGGAATCTTAGTTAATTTCTTTTCCTCTCCTAATTAATATGCTTAAATTCAGGAGGTAATCACATATGAGTTGAAGTCACAATTATTGTTATTAATTATAAAACGGACTTTAAAAACTACATCATAAATTATTACATAAATGACTTGCGTCTTTTACCGATTTATTATTACACAAACATTGTTTAATACAATATTGTAAATATAATTAAATATTTACATATCAAAAATTGTTAAATAATAATTTATTTAGCGAATATTAGTGACCCTCAACCATATGTGGTCCAAGCAGAGTATTATATACTATTAGCATGGACCGCAATGTGCGTTCAAAATGTTGATGTTCATGTGTCCTGCAGTTCACATAACTTCACGCAGTTTGCTGCGTTCTTCATCGACCCACGAGCCTAGTGATCCCCCGCTAAGAGTGATTTTTTTTTTTAAGTTTAGAAATAAAAACAAGTCTTTTCCATCCAAAAAGCGAAATACTTTAATCTCTAATATAATATTATCAATGATAAATTTATATTTTTAGAACTTCTGGAATGGTAAATTAATTTTTTCATTATTTTGATCTTTAATACTTTAATGATCCTTCCGCAGGTTCACCTACGGAAACCTTGTTACGACTTTTACTTCCTCTAAATATACAAGTTCGGTCAACTTTGGTAAAACAACCACAACACAAGAAGCATCACGGTGATCACCTCCGAGGACCTCACTAACATATTCAATCGGTAGTAGCGACGGGCGGTGTGTACAAAGGGCAGGGACGTAATCAATGCGAGCTTATGACCCGCACTTACTGGGAATTCCAGGTTTATGTGAACAGTTTCAGTCCACAATCCCAACCACGAAGGTGGTTCAGCGGTTTACCCGGTCTTTTTAGACTAGGAGGACACGTTGATACCTTCATTGTAGCGCGCGTGCAGCCCAGGACATCTAAGGGCATCACAGACCTGTTATTGCTCAATCTCATATTGCTAGACGCAATTTGTCTATTTAAGAAGCAAGTGTCTTATTAGGACAAACCACCAGGTATGACTCCACTTACAGACAACTCTTACGTATTAAAACCACACCCCGTTAGAAGCATAGTATAACAGAGGCAAAAATGTCTGCAAAGTTTCTACACCATAACCCTGCCGGCATCTAGTTAAGAAATTTGAGTCTCGTTCGTTATCGGAATTAACCAGACAAATCACTCCACGAACTAAGAACGGCCATGCACCACCACCCATAGATTCGAGAAAGAGCTATTAATCTGTCTTACTCATTTATGTTCGGACCTGGTAAGTTTCCCCGTGTTGAGTCAAATTAAGCCGCAGGCTCCACTCCTGGTGGTGCCCTTCCGTCAATTCCTTTAAGTTTCAACTTTGCAACCATACTTCCCCCGGAGCCCAAAAGCTTTGGTTTCCCGGAAAGCGACTGAAAGAGCCATATATGTAGCTCCATCCAATTGCTAGCTGGCATCGTTTATGGTTAGAACTAGGGCGGTATCTGATCGCCTTCGAACCTCTAACTTTCGTTCTTGATTAATGAAAACATCTTTGGCAAATGCTTTCGCTTATGTTAGTCTTACGACGGTCCACGAATTTCACCTCTCGCGCCGTAATACTAATGCCCCCAACTGCTTCTATTAATCATTACGTCTTGATCTAAAAACCAATTGAAAATAGAACAGACGTCTTATTCCATTATTCCATGCAGAGAATATTTAGGCACAAATGGCCTGCTTTAAGCACTCTAATTTGTTCAAAGTAATTGTACTGTTCTAGACCAGCACTCGGTAAAGAGCACTAATTTAGATTTATTACGCGGATAAACTTACGTTTAAGCCACTACAGTAATACGTCATAGCATCAAGATGATGTACGAACCCAGTTACGGTGTACCACCTGTGCTTGACACAAGTTCAACTACGAACGTTTTAACCGCAACAACTTTAATATACGCTATTGGAGCTGGAATTACCGCGGCTGCTGGCACCAGACTTGCCCTCCAATTGTTCCTTGTTAAAGGATTTAAAGTGTACTCATTCCAATTACAGGGCCTCGGATTGAGTCCTGTATTGTTATTTTTCGTCACTACCTCCCCGTGCTGGGATTGGGTAATTTACGCGCCTGCTGCCTTCCTTAGATGTGGTAGCCGTTTCTCAGGCTCCCTCTCCGGAATCGAACCCTGATTCCCCGTTACCCGTTGCAACCATGGTAGTCCTAGATACTACCATCAATAGTTGATAGGGCAGACATTTGAAAGATCTATCGCCGGTACTGGACCATGCGATCTACATGTTATTCAGATTCATCTTATTAACGACACAGTATATAAATATACCTTAATGTATCGATTGATTTTAATCTAATAAAAGCACACGTTCCTTGCGGTCCGTGATTATGTGCATGTATTAGCTCTAGAATTACCACAGTTATCCATGTAACTATGTATACGATCTAATAAATCATAACTGATATACTGAGCCTTTTGCGGTTTCACTGTTCGAGAGTGTGTACTTAGACATGCATGGCTTAATCTTTGAGACAAGCATATAACTACTGGCAGGATCAACCAGAATGTACATTATTATTTTGCTCATAAAATGTCAATCATTTTATGAACTAATTTATAATATTTCGTATTAATTTTAGTATCAAACCAATACAATTCATATGATAAACTTACGTTTATTCGTTTAATTTGCATCATCAAAGTTGCAAATTTTTCGTTTATATTTTACATGTGAATAAGAATTTTGTACTTAACGATATAAAATTCTCACATTAACCAAATATAATACCAAGTAAACATTGTTAAATTACTTTAAGGTAAATTTTTAAAAATATTTTTTTTTCAAAAATATTTTTTTTTCTTCTTACTACAATAAACGGAGAGGCCAACAGAAACAAAAAACAGAACCACTGAAAAAAAAAAAAAAAAAAAAATTTTATTTTTCCTTTGTATTACTATGAAAACCTTAACACTTTTTCGATGGTTAGATGTTTCCATTATTTCTCTAATACTTTATTATGAAATACAAAGGAAAAATATTTTTTTTTTTTTTTTTTTTTTTATATATATATATATATATATATATAAATATATATATATATATATATATATATATATATATATATATATATATATATATATATATATATATATACGATGGAAATGGGATTCTTATATTATTTTTAGAGGAAGTTCTGGAATATGGCCAATTAGGAACAAACTCGGTTATGTTTTAACAGATTATGATAAAATTCAGTATATACGATGGAAATGGGATTCTTACATGATTTTTAGAGGAAGTTCTGGAATATGGCCAATTAGGATGGAATTCGGTTATTTTTTAACAGATTATGATGAAATTCAGTATATACGATGGAAATGGGATTCTTACATGATTTTTAGATGAAGTTATGGAATATGGCCAATTAGGAAGGAACTCGGTTATTTTTTAACAGATTATGATGAAATTCAGTATATAAGATGGAAATGTGATTCTTACATGATTTTTAGATGAAGTTATGGAATATGGCCAATTATGAAGGAACTCGGTTATTTTTTAACAGATTATGATGAAATTCAGTATATACGATGGAAATGGGATTCTTACATGATTTTTAGATGAAGTTCTGGAATATGGCCAATTTGGAAGGAACTCGGTTATTTTTTAACAGATTATGATGAAATTCAGTATATACGATGGAAATGGGATTCTTACATGATTTTTAGAGGAAGTTCTGGAATATGGCCAAATAGGATGGAACTCGGTTATTTTTGAACAGATTATGATGAAATTCAGTATATACGATGGAAATGGGATTCTTACATGATTTTTAGATGAAGTTCTAAAATATGGCCAATTAGGAAGGAACTCGGTTATTTTTTAACAGATTATGATGAAATTCAGTATGTACGATGGAAATGGGATTCTTACATGATTTTTAGAGGAAGTTCTGGAATATGACCGATTACAAAGGAACTCGGTTATTTTTTAACAGATTATGATGAAATTCAGTACAAACTATGGAAATTTGATTCTTACATCATTTTTAGAGGAAGTTCTGGAATATGGCCAATTAGGATGGAACTCGGTTATTTTTGAACAGATTATGATGAAATTCAGTATATACGATGGAAATGGGATTCTTACATGATTTTTAGATGAAGTTCTGGAATAT
Source organism: Tipula vernalis (assembly GCA_958295665.1). Classification (NCBI taxonomy): domain Eukaryota; kingdom Metazoa; phylum Arthropoda; class Insecta; order Diptera; family Tipulidae; genus Tipula; species Tipula vernalis. Next base: position 45,111 of record CATQIW010000069.1, on the reverse strand, counting down.
GGCCAATTAGGAAGGAACTCGGTTATTTTTTAACATATTATGATGAAATTCAGTATGTACGATGGAAATGGGATTCTTACATGATTTTTAGAGGAAGTTCTGGAATATGACCGATTACAAAGGAACTCGGTTATTTTTTAACAGATTATGATGAAATTCAGTACAAACTATGGAAATTTGATTCTTACATCATTTTTAGAGGAAGTTCTGGAATATGGCCAATTATGAAGGAACTCGGTTATTTCTTGACCGAATATGATGACATTCAGTATATGCACCAAAGTATCACACTAAAACCTGCTAAAATTCTCTCTTTAGAAAGCCTGCTACATTGTATACTATTGCTGTAAAAATATGTATACTGCTGAATGTATAAGTAAAATAACAGCGTATATAAATACGGTTGTGATTACAGTGTAAAAAACATAACCAATCGCATACTACGAAATGAAAAGAGAGTAAAAGGTATTAAAACAAAAAAAAATAGTCATGCGCGTGACTGGAGATTAACGAATAAGCCATTTCCATTCTTGTTTGCAAATTAGAAATTTTTATTGCAAATTGTTTTATTAGAAAAAAACATAGGTAACCGCGGATTTTATCGTCCCAGGCAACGGCCCTAATTCGCTTCGTGTAGTCTGTCCGAACTTCTTATGAATAACGATTAAATACTTGTGTAACTCTGTTATATATTACCCATATATATATATATTTATAATTCAAAAAAAAAATTCAAATTTTTTTTTCTGTAAAATGTTAATTACTTACGGTTTACTATGAAAACCTTAACACTTTGTAACGACTGAGCGTTACAGATTTGATGTTGTATGGCGGTGCGCAATGACGTGGAATAACATGAAAACAGAGAAGATCGTGGAGTTGAGTTTGTGAGTGAATGCCCACTCAACTACCGTGTGAGCGCGGTGATTTTGCGCATAAATGGTTGATGGGGAAATTGACGATGTTGAGTTGCCATCTGTCGATTATTGATAAAGGTGCGTTGCGGTTCTTGTACTAAACGCATTTTACATTCGCGCGCTGCCGACTAATTCAATTTTTTTTGACAAGAAACAAATTGAACAGAAAAAGTTTCTTTTTGATTGAGAGCTTGGAAGAGGAAGACACGAGGACAGAGGAAAAAAAATTACACATGCTGATTTGATTACTGTGAAATTAGTGATAATAAGTGGTACAAGTGATACGGAAAAATACATAAATTGCGGTAATTTGTGCAATTAATTCATGGGCGTGTGCAAGCGGTGTCTTGGCGAATACCACGCGTTTGTCAATTTTTTTTTTTGGTGTGTATTTGTATACTGTACAGGAATATTATATGAATAATTTTGTTTAAACGACAAGTAAACGAAAAAAAAAGAAAAAAAAAAAAAACAAATCCGCCAGCGTTTCTGTATACACATCTATATGTATGTATGTATGTGGATAATTTGTGTGTCAATAATCCAGTGCCTCAAACGAAGAAAAACAAAAAAAATACAGCGCATTGGACGATTCGGTATTCGTGCGTACATACCAATTGAAGTCATCCTGCGACGGTTCCTGCGACGTTTCCAGTGTGTAAGCAAATCCAGCTTGACGGCAGTAAAAATACTGTGGCATCGAATCATAAGCGATATATCTTTTTCATTTATTTAATTTATTATTATTATTATTATTAGTATTAGTATTATTATTATTATTATTATAGGTGTCATTAACGTTATATATTTTTTTTTGTTACACAAAATTCTAATCTTTCTGTGTGTGTGTGTGTGGTGACATTCGGCCAACAGGTGCGGTGTTACGCTTGTTTTTTTTTCATTCTAGAGTCCAGTGGCGGGTTCGGTGAGCTCAAGGAACTCTTCACGGGACAACGTTGGAGCGCATTTTTTTTTTTGTTTATATAAGCTAAATGTAATGAATAGATTTAGCCTTAATCTTTCCTTTGGTCAGCATTGTGGGCACCGGAAGATTGGAAATGAGTGACATTGCTTTTCATATTGATTTGTATAGAGTAGCGAGAAAAGTAAAACAAATAATTTCTATTGTACTAAGGTCTTTGACCAAACAAAATTTATTAATTAAAAACAAAAATAAATTTCTAATGTATTTAAATATTAATTCAAATATGTGTTGGTAACTTTATTGTATTCAGGGGGATGAACATTCGTGTGTTGAACGCGGGCGGTAAAAGGGTAAAAATTAATTTATTTGGTTTCAGATACGGCAGCAAATGAAGTTTTACGAGACACCACCAACCTTCACCCACCCCAGACTGAGCAATAGCCGACAAAAGCTGCAGGTGGTGATCGTAAAATGTCTGTTGGCGAAATACAATCCAAGTTCGGTGTGCGTGCTGAATGTTAACCAGCATGGGAAAGCGATTGGGGATGTGAGGATCAAACTTCCCACTCCCTTAGTTGATTGAGGCATCCGGCTTTGACTGCACCTTTTCGTCACAGTGGCGCCCAAGCAAATAATGGTAAAAAGACGGCAAATACAAGGTAAATGGCAATAATATTTTCATATCAGGTCAGTTTAACTTTTGGTAATTTTTTTCTCTAAGTTAACATATTCGTGATCAGTAGTATCGGTTGTAATACTTTGATTCTACCGGCGTAATGTACGCATATGTGACTTAGCTATTCAATTTTTTTTTCTCGTTTTTTTCTCATTTAATTCAAATCAATTTTTTTTTTCTATAATTGAGTGTTCTGTGTGTGAGTCAATCAACTTCAATATCACTATTCTATCCATGAATCGTTGAGTTTGAAGCATATGATATGATTCTCCAAGAATAGCGTCAATTTCTGATGATTATGCATAGTAAAAGTCTCATAAGCACTTTGTTTTCTGTAATTATTCATATGACTGCAATGTGTGTGAGACATCTATGTTTTTTTTTAATAACTATTGAGCCTACAACCATATCTCTGATAAAAGATAGATTTGTTTGTTGGGTAATTGATAGAGATTTAGAGTTCAGTTCATGTTTATACAATAGAACTTAAAATTTAAAGTGGAATTTTATTTTCGTCCGTATCAACTTTGTTCATCCCCTGAATACTTATGTCAAAATAATTGTTTCGGGAAAAAAAAAGAATTTTTTTTTGTGTTTACAATATTATAATTTTTTTTCATTATATTTTTTTCTTATATATATAACAATTTATTTAACCTTTACAGGGTCTTATTCACTGTATAGGTTATTCTTTTCATACTTGTTTAGTATTGTTTAGTAAAAATTTTTTTTTGTATTGAGTTTTTTTTTCAAAATTAAATCATGAATATCAGGCGTTTGGAGAACGACGAGTTCCAAATTGAATTGGAAATTCGCGGCATTCCGTTTACATCGCAGGCCATAGAATTATTATCTGCGAGATTGGATGAAGAAAGGAGATTTCCTACTCTCACCCCGAATCAACCACACCGCAGCGCTGTGCGAAATAGTCCACACGAGGTTAAAATGTGTATTCTAAAATTAAATCGTATCCAAACGGCCTTGGCAGCAGACAGCATAACTCATGAGCAACTTGAATCATGTCAGTCCCGTATTTTGCATATTCAAAGTCGTCTTAAACGGTTGAATAATGCTAACCTGGATACCCCAGAAGTAGGTGAACTTTTAGGGCGTATAAATCAAATTAATGAAGGTTTAAGAGACGCATTGTTTAGTGGTGATTTTACACAATCTGTGTCACATAATTCGAATTTTTGTCATGAACGACCCGTAGAAGAATCCCAAATTTCATCTAATTTTCGAGACCAACCCAAAGTCGGTAATAGCTCTGTGTTTGCGACACCGCAATATGATCCAATTGTACGTCCACCCCGTAACAGTTCGGCAGTACCGAAGCCATTAGAGCAAAACAATACTTCTAATCAAAGTAACGATCCAAATCACATGATTCCACAACTGATGGTCAGTTTAGATACCCTGTTGAATAACTTCAATAATAAATTGAATCTGGTTACTCGAACAAATGTGAATGGTAATAATCGGCAAAATCATGACAGAAGTGATGACCGCGCATTAACACATACGCTGTCTTCATGGAATCTTAAATATCGAGGCATATCGTCAGATATACCCATAGAAAATTTCGTGTTTCGAGTGGAACACATGGCAAATGCATCTAACATACCCTTAGATCGTCTAGTGGAGATCGCTTCCTGTTTTCTCGCTGATAACGCTTTAGATTGGTATTGGACCTTTCGGCAACGACACTCTAATATGTATATCAGTTGGCAATGTTTAAAACATTATCTAATAGATCGATTTCAGATCCAGTCTAATGAGCGGCAGGTAAAACGTATGTTAGAACAGAGGAAGCAAAAATACCCTAAAGAAACATTTGTTGAGTTTATGGACGAGATCCAAAAGATCGCTTTACAGTCAAAAACTCTGATTCCGGATGCTGAAATTCTGTCGATCCTAATGAATAATATGCGTCCAAGATTAAGGGAAAAGTTTGTTGATCGAGAGTTTCAGTCCATAAACCAACTGGCAAGCGAATGTCGTCGAGTCGAGCATTTATGGCAAGAACTTGGAATTTACCCAGAAGCCGGCTTCGCCCCGAAGGATCGATTTGTCCATGAAGTAGAATCTTTTGAGCTTAACAGGACTAGCACAAGTTCTAATCGTCAGTTCGCTGACACGGCTAACTCGGTAATGACAGGTGCTAATAATATTAACGCATATCGCGTTCCTGCTCAGCAAGAGAACATCACGGCTTCTTCAGCATTAGCAATCCCAGTGACGTGCAATCCAATATGTTCGCCATCACAGAATGTTTATCAGTCCCATCCCATTGGCAATTATGACGCTGAATTGTGTGCGATTAATAATTACCAACGCATTGGCCAGAACTCTTTCAATAACCAAAACCAACCGAAGTTGCCATATGTTAATCGTTTGTGTTGGAATTGTAAGAATCCAGGTCACTATTTCCGTCGGTGTAAAGTTCCCCTTAGGAAGTTTTGCTTGACTTGTGGAAAAGAAAATGTGTCTTATGCTGAATGCGTAAATTGCAATTCTTCAACCCAGGGAAACTGGCAAAGGAGGGAATGGATATCTCGGGAGTCCAACCCTCAACACTCGAGCTTCCCGACCAAAAACATATTATTCGAAGATGCGGCATCCAACACAGATCCGGAACTTCGCAAACGTCAAGGAACATAAAATTTTCAAGTAATTCTTTTTCCCAGTTCTCTAATAAATACAATTCATCTGCCCCTAACAGTAAAAGTTCATTTCACCGAGCATGGTTATACTTTAAGGAAAAAAGAAAAATACGCAAACTTATTTGTAGTTCTTTGATATCCACCGAAATTGATGGTCGTCCTTATGTAACCGTGGATATTTTTAACCAACCTATACAAGGTCTCCTTGACTCAGGAGCGAATGTTAGTCTTCTCGGTAAGGATTGTGAGAAATTATTGTCAATTGCTGGACTTCAATTTCATCATTCGCCCTCTTCAGTCGCTACTGCTAATGGAGCGGCAGAACGCATATTGGGTTATATAATGGTAAAGATTCGTTTTCACAACCGAGAAAAGCAACTTCGCTTATTTTTAGCACCAAATTTATCACAATCTTTGTATCTCGGAATGGATTTCTTTAAACTATTTGATATCAAAATCCAGGTTGATGAATTACACGTACCACCTCCGCCTGATGATTTACCTGATGGTGATAATCTTGTTGAACCGGTAGATTCGCTTCTTAATGATCTTTCACCCCAACAGCAAGAGGATTTAAAAAAAGTCATTACAATGTTTCCTTCTTCAGTCCACCTGGGTCTAGGACGTACAAACCTTGTGAGCCATTCGATAGACACCGGGCAAGCTAAACCCGTGAAGCAACGTTACTACGCTGTATCGCCTGCTGTTCAGGCTATGTTGAACCAAGAACTGGACAGAATGATTGGTTTAGGTGTACTTGAAGAAAGCTCGAGTCCCTGGTGTTCACCAGTAACTCTTGTAAAGAAATCGAATGGCAAAGTGAGGTTGTGCCTGGACGCCCGAAGGGTTAACGACGTTACGGTTAAGGACGCTTACCCGCTACCTATAATTGATGGAATACTGAGTCGTTTGGAGAACACGAACTTCATATCCAGTTTGGATCTGAAGGACGCGTTCTGGCAAATACCACTCGACGATGATGCCAAATGTAAAACAGCTTTTACGGTACCGGGTAGGCCGTTATATCAGTTCACCGTGATGCCCTTCGGGCTTTGCAACGCACCACAAACTATGTGTCGATTGATGCACAGGGTGATTCCTCCTGAGTATCACGACCGGATTTTCGTCTATCTTGACGATCTTCTGGTCACAGCGAGTACCTTTGAGGAACACCTTGTGCTCCTGAGACGGGTAGCTGAGTGGTTGCGTAGGGCCAACCTCACTATCAATATAGAAAAGAGCAAGTTTGTGTTGAAACGATTAAAATACTTAGGGTACGTAATTGGTGAAGGTTGTATACGTGTAAATTTGGATAAAGTGCAGGCTATTCAGGATTTCCCACGCCCACAGACGGTAAAGCAATTACGACGTTTTCTCGGTATGTGTGGTTGGTACCGGCGATTTATTGCCAATTTTTCTTCGGTCTCTGCTCCGCTCACTGACCTCCTGAAAACTAAGGCTAAATTGACTTGGAACGACGAAGCACAAAATTCTTTCAAAATTTTAAAAGAGCGACTTACTTCCGCCCCAGTTCTGGTACATCCGAATTTTGAATTACCTTTTTTCATTCAGGTTGACGCTTCTTCCAGAGGAGTGGGAGGTGTGTTGTTTCAGAAGATTGGTGAAGCTGAACATCCAATAGCGTTCTTTTCTAAAAAACTAAATGGAACACAACGAAAATACAGTGTAACAGAACTAGAGTGTTACGCCGCCGTCCTCTCCGTTAAACATTTTCGACATTACGTCGAAGGATTCGAATTCACTATAATATCCGATCACGCAAGCCTCCGCTGGCTGATGAATATGTCGGACTTGTCAGGACGTCTAGCCAGATGGAGTTTGCAGTTACAATGTCATAAGTTTAATATTGAATATCGTAAGGGGCCGCTCAACGTTGTACCTGACGCACTCTCTCGCGCCTTTTGCGATACATTGTCTGGTACATCGAATCCTAATGATAGTAGTACGTGTTGGGTAGATATGAACTCTCCGGAATTTCTTGATCAGGAATACGTCGATCTGATTGGAAAATACCAAAATCTTGAGAATACCGTTTCTAATTTTCGGGTCGACCATGGTAAACTCCTAATATCTCGCGCTTATGGTATACGGTATACAGACACTGATATTTCGAACTGGAAATTAGTCATTCCGAAAGGTCTTGTCCCTGCGGTTATCAATTCGGCACACGTACCACCTTCCTCGGGTCATATGGGCATTTATAAGACTCTCGAACGACTTCAGCGGCATTATTTTTGGTTCGGTATGGCTGAGGACGTTCGAAAATTTGTGAGTGATTGTTCCATCTGCAAAATGTCAAAAGCAGCCAATTGCACTTTACGACCACCAATGGGTGATCCATCAGTAACAACGCGTCCATTCCAGAAGATCTTTATTGATTATTTAGGTCCCTACCCGCGTTCTCGGAACGGAAATACGTGCATATTGATCGTGTTGGATCACTATTCCAAATTTGTTCGCCTCAAAGCATTTCGAGATGCATCGTCTACCTGTTTATGTGATTACCTAGAAAAAGAAATATTTCTTCTTTTCTCCGCTCCGGAGATTGTATTTTCCGATAACGGCAGACAGTTTCAGTCGAATCTGTTCAAAAATCTCCTGGGTAAATATGGGGTTAACCATGTGACAACTCCATTTCATTCCCCACAGAGCAATGCTTCTGAGCGAACAAATCGGACTATCCTTCAAACGATACGCGCATATTTGGGCGAGAATCACACCAATTGGGATGTGTATCTCGATCAAGTAGCATCAACTCTTCGAAATGTTGTTCATTTTGCCACAGGGTATTCCCCCCATTATCTCGTGTACGGTCAGCATTTAATAACTCACGGTTCCGAATATGAACTTCGACGATTGCTAGGATGCGAAAACGAGCATGAAGCAAGTCTGAATTTAAGATCGGCTCGTCTAGATTTAGTTCATCATACTGTAATTAAGCATTTGCAGCAGGCACACAGCAAGTCGGAACGTCAATACAACCTGCGAAGTAAGCCGCGAGAACTGACAGTTGGACAGCGCGTATTTGTCAGGACATATACTCAAAGTGCAGCACCAAGGCAATTTTCAGCAAAGTTCGCACCAAAGTTTGTACCCGCTATCATTATAGCAAGAGTTGGCAATGTTGCTTTCACCTTGCAGGATGCTTCAGGTAAATTGTTGGGCACTTACCACGCCAAAGATATTCGTACGTAGAATATTAAATTAGGCGATTATATTGTTCATAAATAAAGGATTAATAATTGGCCCAGCTTATGAGACATCTCAGGGTGTGAGTAGTCCCCACGATGTAACGACTGAGCGTTACAGATTTGATGTTGTATGGCGGTGCGCAATGACGTGGAATAACATGAAAACAGAGAAGATCGTGGAGTTGAGTTTGTGAGTGAATGCCCACTCAACTACCGTGTGAGCGCGGTGATTTTGCGCATAAATGGTTGATGGGGAAATTGACGATGTTGAGTTGCCATCTGTCGATTATTGATAAAGGTGCGTTGCGGTTCTTGTACTAAACGCATTTTACATTCGCGCGCTGCCGACTAATTCAATTTTTTTTGACAAGAAACAAATTGAACAGAAAAAGTTTCTTTTTGATTGAGAGCTTGGAAGAGGAAGACACGAGGACAGAGGAAAAAAAATTACACATGCTGATTTGATTACTGTGAAATTAGTGATAATAAGTGGTACAAGTGATACGGAAAAATACATAAATTGCGGTAATTTGTGCAATTAATTCATGGGCGTGTGCAAGCGGTGTCTTGGCGAATACCACGCGTTTGTCAATTTTTTTTTTTGGTGTGTATTTGTATACTGTACAGGAATATTATATGAATAATTTTGTTTAAACGACAAGTAAACGAAAAAAAAAGAAAAAAAAAAAAAACAAATCCGCCAGCGTTTCTGTATACACATCTATATGTATGTATGTATGTGGATAATTTGTGTGTCAATAATCCAGTGCCTCAAACGAAGAAAAACAAAAAAATACAGCGCATTGGACGATTCGGTATTCGTGCGTACATACCAATTGAAGTCATCCTGCGACGGTTCCTGCGACGTTTCCAGTGTGTAAGCAAATCCAGCTTGACGGCAGTAAAAATACTGTGGCATCGAATCATAAGCGATATATCTTTTTCATTTATTTAATTTATTATTATTATTATTATTAGTATTAGTATTATTATTATTATAGGTGTCATTAACGTTATATATTTTTTTTTGTTACACAAAATTCTAATCTTTCTGTGTGTGTGTGTGTGGTGACATTCGGCCAACAGGTGCGGTGTTACGCTTGTTTTTTTTCATTCTAGAGTCCAGTGGCGGGTTCGGTGAGCTCAAGGAACTCTTCACGGGACAACGTTGGAGCGCATTTTTTTTTTTGTTTATATAAGCTAAATGTAATGAATAGATTTAGCCTTAATCTTTCCTTTGGTCAGCATTGTGGGCACCGGAAGATTGGAAATGAGTGACATTGCTTTTCATATTGATTTGTATAGAGTAGCGAGAAAAGTAAAACAAATAATTTCTATTGTACTAAGGTCTTTGACCAAACAAAATTTATTAATTAAAAACAAAAATAAATTTCTAATGTATTTAAATATTAATTCAAATATGTGTTGGTAACTTTATTGTATTCAGGGGGATGAACATTCGTGTGTTGAACGCGGGCGGTAAAAGGGTAAAAATTAATTTATTTGGTTTCAGATACGGCAGCAAATGAAGTTTTACGAGACACCACCAACCTTCACCCACCCCAGACTGAGCAATAGCCGACAAAAGCTGCAGGTGGTGATCGTAAAATGTCTGTTGGCGAAATACAATCCAAGTTCGGTGTGCGTGCTGAATGTTAACCAGCATGGGAAAGCGATTGGGGATGTGAGGATCAAACTTCCCACTCCCTTAGTTGATT
>CATQIW010000069.1:27500-30000 GCA_958295665.1 Tipula vernalis | reverse complement strand
CATTCGCTTTACCAGATAAGACTATTTACCCAAATATTAATATGCACCAGCTATCCTGAGGGAAACTTCGGAGGGAACCAGCTACTAGATGGTTCGATTGGTCTTTCGCCCCTATACCCAATTCTGACAATCGATTTGCACGTCAGAACTGCTACGATCCTCCATCAGGGTTTCCCCTGACTTCGACCTGATCAGGTATAGTTCACCATCTTTCGGGTCACAGTGTATATGCTTACAGTACGCTTTAACTCATAAAACATAAGCAATATGAGTTGATTAAAACGCCCATGGATGAAGATGCAATTATATAAAATCACATGTAATCCCATATATTAGTTACGTTAATTATGCCTTTAGGCTTAAAAGCCCAATGACTCGCACATATACTAGACTCCTTGGTCCGTGTTTCAAGACGGGTCCCAAAGGTATCCCAAATCATTTCATTGCCGATAAGATCGATTACTCATACTGCATTTATTTAACATAAACCGTTACGAATTACGCTGCAATTATGCCCGTACGATCAGATACATGTGTCATCATATTGGCAGATATTTTTATAGTTCCTTAAGAAACATTCACAGGTGAATGCGAAAGGAGCTGCATATAAAATCATTGACAAACATCTACAAATGTAGTATATTGATAACACATCGCAATGCGATAATAGAAGAAAAGTGCATAATATAACTTATTGAAAAATCAATTATTATATCAATGAATCTCTTCTTTTACAAGTTCGGGTTCATTGGGTTTAACCTCTTAGTGGTTTCACGTACTGTTTAACTCTCTATTCAGAGTTCTTTTCAACTTTCCCTCACGGTACTTGTTCGCTATCGGTCTCGTGGTTATATTTAGTCTTAGATGGAGTTTACCACCAACTTAGTGCTGCACTATCAAGCAACACGACTCTCTAGAGATATCTTCTTATACAAGATTATAGTCACTACGGGCCTGGCACCCTCTATGGGTAAATGGCCCCATTCAAGATGGACTTGAACATATAATCAAAATGCATAAGATGATAGATACTCCTTTACATTGAATTTCCATTCTACCAGTTATCAGTAAAAGGACTTAATGCTGGACTTTTCCCATTTCGCTCGCCGCTACTAAGGGAATCTTAGTTAATTTCTTTTCCTCTCCTAATTAATATGCTTAAATTCAGGAGGTAATCACATATGAGTTGAAGTCACAATTATTGTTATTAATTATAAAACGGACTTTAAAAACTACATCATAAATTATTACATAAATGACTTGCGTCTTTTACCGATTTATTATTACACAAACATTGTTTAATACAATATTGTAAATATAATTAAATATTTACATATCAAAAATTGTTAAATAATAATTTATTTAGCGAATATTAGTGACCCTCAACCATATGTGGTCCAAGCAGAGTATTATATACTATTAGCATGGACCGCAATGTGCGTTCAAAATGTTGATGTTCATGTGTCCTGCAGTTCACATAACTTCACGCAGTTTGCTGCGTTCTTCATCGACCCACGAGCCTAGTGATCCCCCGCTAAGAGTGATTTTTTTTTTTAAGTTTAGAAATAAAAACAAGTCTTTTCCATCCAAAAAGCGAAATACTTTAATCTCTAATATAATATTATCAATGATAAATTTATATTTTTAGAACTTCTGGAATGGTAAATTAATTTTTTCATTATTTTGATCTTTAATACTTTAATGATCCTTCCGCAGGTTCACCTACGGAAACCTTGTTACGACTTTTACTTCCTCTAAATATACAAGTTCGGTCAACTTTGGTAAAACAACCACAACACAAGAAGCATCACGGTGATCACCTCCGAGGACCTCACTAACATATTCAATCGGTAGTAGCGACGGGCGGTGTGTACAAAGGGCAGGGACGTAATCAATGCGAGCTTATGACCCGCACTTACTGGGAATTCCAGGTTTATGTGAACAGTTTCAGTCCACAATCCCAACCACGAAGGTGGTTCAGCGGTTTACCCGGTCTTTTTAGACTAGGAGGACACGTTGATACCTTCATTGTAGCGCGCGTGCAGCCCAGGACATCTAAGGGCATCACAGACCTGTTATTGCTCAATCTCATATTGCTAGACGCAATTTGTCTATTTAAGAAGCAAGTGTCTTATTAGGACAAACCACCAGGTATGACTCCACTTACAGACAACTCTTACGTATTAAAACCACACCCCGTTAGAAGCATAGTATAACAGAGGCAAAAATGTCTGCAAAGTTTCTACACCATAACCCTGCCGGCATCTAGTTAAGAAATTTGAGTCTCGTTCGTTATCGGAATTAACCAGACAAATCACTCCACGAACTAAGAACGGCCATGCACCACCACCCATAGATTCGAGAAAGAGCTATTAATCTGTCTTACTCATTTATGTTCGGACCTGGTAAGTTTCCCCGTGTTGAGTCAAATTAAGCCGCAGGCTCCACTCCTGGTGGTGCCCTTCCGTCAATTCCTTTAAGTTTCAACTTTGCAACCATA
>CATQIW010000069.1:0-5000 GCA_958295665.1 Tipula vernalis | reverse complement strand
TGTGTTGTGGTTGTTTTACCAAAGTTGACCGAACTTGTATATTTAGAGGAAGTAAAAGTCGTAACAAGGTTTCCGTAGGTGAACCTGCGGAAGGATCATTAAAGTATTAAAGATCAAAATAATGAAAAAATTAATTTACCATTCCAGAAGTTCTAAAAATATAAATTTATCATTGATAATATTATATTAGAGATTAAAGTATTTCGCTTTTTGGATGGAAAAGACTTGTTTTTATTTCTAAACTTAAAAAAAAAAATCACTCTTAGCGGGGGATCACTAGGCTCGTGGGTCGATGAAGAACGCAGCAAACTGCGTGAAGTTATGTGAACTGCAGGACACATGAACATCAACATTTTGAACGCACATTGCGGTCCATGCTAATAGTATATAATACTCTGCTTGGACCACATATGGTTGAGGGTCACTAATATTCGCTAAATAAATTATTATTTAACAATTTTTGATATGTAAATATTTAATTATATTTACAATATTGTATTAAACAATGTTTGTGTAATAATAAATCGGTAAAAGACGCAAGTCATTTATGTAATAATTTATGATGTAGTTTTTAAAGTCCGTTTTATAATTAATAACAATAATTGTGACTTCAACTCATATGTGATTACCTCCTGAATTTAAGCATATTAATTAGGAGAGGAAAAGAAATTAACTAAGATTCCCTTAGTAGCGGCGAGCGAAATGGGAAAAGTCCAGCATTAAGTCCTTTTACTGATAACTGGTAGAATGGAAATTCAATGTAAAGGAGTTGTAGTTTTTGTACCGTATCCGTGTACGCCACTTGTGTATTTATAATAAAACACGAACACTTGTAGTTTTTTCAATATATTTTTCGGTTCATATTTATCATAATTATTATCATTAATATTATTATTATTATCTTACAGAGGTTATGATTACGTTAATATTATTTTCACCAACAATCAATGTGTAATAATGAGAAACCAAAAATAATAATTTTCTTTACTTTTACTACCAAACAAATCGACTGCCTGACAAAAGAATGAAGTGTGTTTTTTGTTTTGTTTTGTTGGTTTCCCTTTTTTTTTTGTGTTTTAATTTCTTTTATGTTTTAATGCACTGCGTATAGTAGTATGACTGGTATTAAACGGGTGCTTTCCTTTGTTGCTGAATATGTTCTTGTGAGAGTAATCTTGTTGATTGTGGTGGTGAGTGAATTTAAGAATTGAATGATTGAATGTTTGAGTATAATGTGTGAATATATAAATAAATGAGCGAGCCACTACAGGACTCCCCCGCGAATGATTTCCCCCTCCCTAGGGAATAATTGTATGAGTAGACGCAATACGAACGGTTTTGTGTGTTCGATGGCTTGATATTTGATCAGCCGAACTTAGGATTCCGTAAGCTGGTTTGAGTCGATCGATTGAAATGTTATGGTTTTTTTTCATTAATCGATACGATGAAATGCTTGCGAAGACGCCGTATGACTTTATACGGACCTTCGTAGGGAGGAGATAATCCCGTGCGAACCTTGTCTGTTCTGATGAAAACAAAATCGCAATTGTTAAGTGATTTTGGAACAAAGACGTCATCTTGTTTGGCTTGACGAATTAAGTTTGGAACAAGGTTTTGCATGGTTTGTCGCAGTTGGTCGACGACTGTGTCGCTAGTTGGTAAAGGTGAAAGAGGATTTTCGATAAAGAACTCACCGGGAAGCTTGATGGTTTGTCCGTAAACCATTTCGGCTGGTGAGCACTTGAGATCTTCTTTCACCGTTGCTCGGATTCCAAGTAGAACGATTGGTATTTCCGAACTCCAATGCATTGTATTGCTTCTGGCCATGAGTGCGGCTTTGAGTTGCCGATGGAAGCGTTCGACCATGCCATTGGCTTGTGGATGATAAGCCGTTGTACGTATACGATGAGATCCGAGGAGTTTTGTTAACTCTGTGAAAAGTTTTGACTCGAATTGTGTTCCCTGATCAGTTGTGATCTGTAGGGGCACGCCGAAACGTGATACGTAATTGTTGAAAAATGTGGTGGCAATGGTTGCAGCCGACATGTTTGTCATGCAGTAAGCTTCGGGCCAGCGAGTGAAGCGATCGACACAAGTGAGCAAGTATGAATATCCATTAGATGGAGGAAGTGGACCTACGATATCTAAATGGATGTGTTCAAATCGACCAGGTGGAATTTCGAATTGTCCATGGGGTGATTTTGTGTGTCTTTGAACTTTGGCACGTTGGCAGGATAAGCAAGACTGAGCCCATTGGCCTACGTCTTTGTTTATACTGGGCCAAAAGTAACGAGTGGTGATCAATTTACGAGTTGCACGGACTCCAGGATGCGAAATGTTATGCAGTGTGTCGAAGATGGTTCGACGTAGTGGTTCTGCGATGTATGGGCGATTGTTCCCAGTGGATGTTTCGCAGATGATTTCGAGGCCAGGTAATTTGAAAAGCTCTAGTTTCATTGATGAACTAGTATGACGTTCGGAACCAGAAAATAAATTCTGAAGTTCTAAGTCAGCTTTTTGTGTGGTTGCAATTTTTTGTAAGTCGATTTGTGTCTCGACTGCGGCCGTTTCGTTGTCAGCTGTGCGAGATAGTGTGTCCGCGACAACGTTGTCATGTCCGTGAACATGTTGGATGTCCGTTGTAAATTGACTGATGTAATCCAAGTGACGTGATTGCCTTGGATTACGTTCAGTTTTTGAGTGAATTGCTCTAGTCAGAGGCTTGTGGTCGGTATAAATGGTGAAGTCCCGACCCTCAACAAAATATCTGAAGTGTTTGACTGCCAGATAGATTGCGAGTAATTCCCGATCGAATGCAGAATATTTCTTTTCTGCATCCGAGAGTTTCTTTGAAAAGAATCCCAGTGGCTCCCAACACTCGTTATTGTATTGTTGTAGCACAGCACCAACAGCAGTGTTTGATGCGTCAGTGGTCAAACTGAGCTTTGAGTCGCTCAGTGGGTGCGCCAGAAGTGTTATCTGTTCCAATTCTGTTTTCAACGACGTGAATGCTTGTTGGCATTCGTCGGTCCAAGAAAAGTTCTTGGCGGACTTGGGCTTTTTGAGTAAAGCTGCCAAGTGACCGTGAATTGGTGCGAGTGTTTGTGCGAGTTTTGGTATAAATCGGTGGTAGTAGTTTACCATACCGACGAATCGCTGTATACTTTTGATTGAAGTAGGAGCTGGGAATTCCCTAATGGCGTTAATTCGTTCTTCAGACGGCAGAATACCATTAGGGGTGATCTTATGGCTGAGGAAATCAAGAGAGGTTGCGCCAAAGACGCATTTTGCACTCTTGATGTGCACGTCAAACTGCGTTAGTTTGTGGAAAAGTTTTTCCAGGTGCTTTTTGTGTTGCTCCTCAGTTTGTGAAGCCACAAGAATATCGTCAATGTAGACGAAAACGAAATCCAGATCGTGAACGACTTCGTTGATAAAACGCTGAAACGTTTGCGCGGCATTGCGAAGACCAAATGGCATTCGAGTGAATTCGAAGAGGCCAAATGGTGTTGTGATCGCCGTTTTATGAACGTCTTCAGGTGCGACGGGAATTAAGTGGTATGCTCTGACCAGATCAATTTTGGAGAATATTGTGCATCCATGTAAAAGCATGGAGAAGTTTTGAATGTGGGGTATCGGGTATCGGTCAGGTGTTGTGACCATATTTAGCCTGCGATAATCCCCACATGGTCTCCAATCTTGATCTTTTTTTCTCACCATGTGTAGAGGACAAGAGACGGAAGATGCAGATGGCCTACAAATTCCTAATTCCACCATGTGCTGGAATTCTGTAAAAGCGGCTTTGTGACGGATGGGATCTAGCCTGCGTGGTCTTGACACGGGCAGATGTCCTGCTGTGACAATGTGATGGACCACGTTGTGACGGACTGGCATTTTATAGTTTGGCTCTGCTGTCAAAGAAGGAAACTTCTTGAGGAGAGTGCCATAGCCGTTGTCGATCGTGAAATGGATCGGAGTCGGTGTGTCGACGCGAACCATAGTGGCATTGATTGACAGTCTTGTCGCTGAATCAATAAGCCGTTTGTTTTTGAGATCGACTAGAAGCCCGAATTTGCTTAGAAAATCGGCGCCAATGATCGGACGATTCACCGTAGCTATGATAAAGGCATGGGTGAAGGTTCGTTTGAGTCCAATGTTAACCTGTAGCAACTTGGTGCCGTAGGTATTGATAATTGAGCCATTGGCGGCCGAAAGAACTAGATCATTTGATTTATAATGAAAGAGTGAATTCAAACAATGTTTTGCTGGAATAACCGAAAGGTCAGCGCCAGTGTCTATAAGGAAAGTCAGGTGGTTTGCTATGTCATATATGAATAGACGGCTTGTTTTGTGGGTGTTGTGCGTTGCCGTCTCGACCCGGTGGTTTAATCGTTTTTTTTATTTGTGTTGTCCACCTCCATGTTGTTCATGGATTTACTTGAGCTTGGGCCGAATTTGCAAGGAGCTAAACATTTCCGTGCCGCGCTACCATACTTGTAGTGGTACCAGCACATACCATGTTGGGTGTGTGTGCTGGGGCTGCGTGTTTGTGAGCGAGTTTGACGGCCTCTGTATGGTGATGAGGCTTGTCTTTCGCGTGATCGGCTCCTGTTCACGTTGAGCAGGTTATTCAGTTTAGACTCGAGCCGAGTGAGTCGGTCCTCGAGTGTATTTGAGCTTGCGGTGGGACGTTGTTCATCTTGACCCGGGGGTCTTCGAACCGTCGTGCTGTAAGGTTGCTTGAATGCCGATATTTGTTGTTTAGCCCCGATTGCCTCGTACATCTTGTCGGCTGTACGTGCGAGGTCATCAAGTGGGGTAGCGTCCTGTTGAGCTACCATCGCAATCTTGATGATCTCGGGCAATCTTCGGATCCATAATGACCTAATTATCTGTTGTGTGAATTTGCTGCCGGCTAATGTTTTTATTTGTCTTAGCATTTCAGTCGGGCGCCTATCTCCCATGTCTTGACCACTCAGGAGCGCTTCTAATTTTCGCTC
>CATQIW010000067.1:0-89029 GCA_958295665.1 Tipula vernalis | reverse complement strand
CTCTGATTTTGTGGGCTATTAGTCCAGGTGATTTTCAATAAAATTGAATTTTCTACAAAATGTGTAGAAATATTCTAACGATCCAAATGGCCGTTGGCATGACAATTACAGGTCTCAACGCCTATTGATAGAGGTATCAACCATCGGAATCGGAGCACAATTGCAGATTTTCTATTTTGTAGCTCTGATTTTGTGGGCTATAGTCCAGGTGATTTCAATAAAATTGAATTTTCTACAAATGTGTAGAAATATTCTAACGATCCAAATGGCCGTTGCATGACAATTACAGGTCTCAACGCCTATTGATAGAGGTATCAACCATCGGAATCGGAGCACAATTGCAGATTTTCGATTTTGTAGCTCTGATTTTATGGGCTATAGTCCAGGTGATTTTCAATAAAATTGAATTTTCTACAAAATGTGTAGAAATATTCTAACGATCCAAATGGCCGTTGGCATGACAATTACAGGTCTCAACGCCTATTGATAGAGGTATCAACCATCGGAATCGAGCACAATTGCAGATTTTCGATTTTGTAGCTCTGATTTTGTGGGCTATAGTCCAGGTGATTTTCAATAAAATTGAATTTTCTACAAAATGTGTAGAAATATTCTAACGATCCAAATGGCCGTTGGCATGACAATTACAGGTCTCAACGCCTATTGATAGAGGTATCAACCATCGGAATCGGAGCACAATTGCAGATTTTCGATTTTGTAGCTCTGATTTTGTGGGCTATAGTCCAGGTGATTTTCAATAAAATTGAATTTTCTACAAAATGTGTAGAAATATTCTAACGATCCAAATGGCCGTTGGCATGACAATTACAGGTCTCAACGCCTATTGATAGAGGTATCAACCATCGGAATCGGAGCACAATTGCAGATTTTCGATTTTGTAGCTCTGATTTTGTGGGCTATAGTCCAGGTGATTTTCAATAAAATTGAATTTTCTACAAATTGTGTAGAAATATTCTAACGATCCAAATGGCCGTTGGCATGACAATTACAGGTCTCAACGCCTATTGATAGAGGTATCAACCATCGGAATCGGAGCACAATTGCAGATTTTCGATTTTGTAGCTCTGATTTTGTGGGCTATAGTCCAGGTGATTTCAATAAAATTGAATTTTCTACAAAATGTGTAGAAATATTCTAAACGATCCAAATGGCCGTTGGCATGACAATTACAGGTCTCAACGCCTATTGATAGAGGTATCAACCATCGGAATCGGAGCACAATTGCAGATTTTCGATTTTGTAGCTCTGATTTTGTGGGCTATAGTCCAGGTGATTTTCAATAAAATTGAATTTTCTACAAAATGTGTAGAAATATTCTAACGATCCAAATGGCCGTTGGCATGACAATTACAGGTCTCAACGCCTATTGATAGAGGTATCAACCATCGGAATCGGAGCACAATTGCAGATTTTCGATTTTGTAGCTCTGATTTTGTGGGCTATAGTCCAGGTGATTTTCAATAAAATTGAATTTTCTACAAAATGTGTAGAAATATTCTAACGATCCAAATGGCCGTTGGCATGACAATTACAGGTCTCAACGCCTATTGATAGAGGTATCAACCATCGGAATCGGAGCACAATTGCAGATTTTCGATTTTGTAGCTCTGATTTTGTGGGCTATAGTCCAGGTGATTTTCAATAAAATTGAATTTTCTACAAAATGTGTAGAAATATTCTAACGATCCAAATGGCCGTTGGCATGACAATTACAGGTCTCAACGCCTATTGATAGAGGTATCAACCATCGGAATCGGAGCACAATTGCAGATTTTCGATTTTGTAGCTCTGATTTTGTGGGCTATAGTCCAGGTGATTTTCAATAAAATTGAATTTTCTACAAAATATGTAGAAATATTCTGACGATCCAAATGGCCGTTGGCATGACAATTACAGGTCTCAACGCCTATTGATAGAGGTATCAACCATCGGAATCGGAGCACAATTGCAGATTTTCGATTTTGTAGCTCTGATTTTGTGGGCTATAGTCCAGGTGATTTTCAATAAAATTGAATTTTCTACAAAATGTGTAGAAATATTCTAACGATCCAAATGGCCGTTGGCATGACAATTACAGGTCTCAACGCCTATTGATAGAGGTATCATCCATCGGAATCGGAGCACAATTGCAGATTTTCGATTTTGTAGCTCTGATTTTGTGGGCTATAGTCCAGGTGATTTTCAATAAAATTGAATTTTCTACAAAATGTGTAGAAATATTCTAACGATCCAAATGGCCGTTGGCATGACAATTACAGGTCTCAACGCCTATTGATAGAGGTATCAACCATCGGAATCGGAGCACAATTGCAGATTTTCGATTTTGTAGCTCTGATTTTGTGGGCTATAGTCCAGGTGATTTTCAATAAAATTGAATTTTCTACAAAATGTGTAGAAATATTCTAACGATCCAAATGGCCGTTGGCATGACAATTACAGGTCTCAACGCCTATTGATAGAGGTATCAACCATCGGAATCGGAGCACAATTGCAGATTTTCGATTTTGTAGCTCTGATTTTGTGGGCTATAGTCCAGGTGATTTTCAATAAAATTGAATTTTCTACAAAATGTGTAGAAATATTCTAACGATCCAAATGGCCGTTGGCATGACAATTACAGGTCTCAACGCCTATTGATAGAGGTATCAACCATCGGAATCGGAGCACAATTGCAGATTTTCGATTTTGTAGCTCTGATTTTGTGGGCTATAGTCCAGGTGATTTTCAATAAAATTGAATTTTCTACAAAATGTGTAGAAATATTCTAACGATCCAAATGGCCGTTGGCATGACAATTACAGGTCTCAACGCCTATTGATAGAGGTATCAACCATCGGAATCGGAGCACAATTGCAGATTTTCGATTTTGTAGCTCTGATTTTGTGGGCTATAGAGAAAATTGAATTTTCTACAAAATGTGTAGAAATATTCTAACGATCCAAATGGCCGTTGGCATGACAATTACAGGTCTCAACGCCTATTGATAGAGGTATCAACCATCGGAATCGGAGCACAATTGCAGATTTTCGATTTTGTAGCTCTGATTTTGTGGGCTATAGTCCAGGTGATTTTCAATAAAATTGAATTTTCTACAAAATGTGTAGAAATATTCTAACGATCCAAATGGCCGTTGGCATGACAATTACAGGTCTCAACGCCTATTGATAGAGGTATCAACCATCGGAATCGGAGCACAATTGCAGATTTTCGATTTTGTAGCTCTGATTTTGTGGGCTATAGTCCAGGTGATTTTCAATAAAATTGAATTTTCTACAAAATGTGTAGAAATATTCTAACGATCCAAATGGCCGTTGGCATGACAATTACAGGTCTTAACGCCTATTGATAGAGGTATCAACCATCGGAATCGGAGCACAATTGCAGATTTTCGATTTTGTAGCTCTGATTTTGTGGGCTATAGTCCAGGTGATTTTCAATAAAATTGAATTTTCTACAAAATGTGTAGAAATATTCTAACGATCCAAATGGCCGTTGGCATGACAATTACAGGTCTCAACGCCTATTGATAGAGGTATCAACCATCGGAATCGGAGCACAATTGCAGATTTTCGATTTTGTAGCTCTGATTTTGTGGGCTATAGTCCAGGTGATTTTCAATAAAATTGAATTTTCTACAAAATGTGTAGAAATATTCTAACGATCCAAATGGCCGTTGGCATGACAATTACAGGTCTCAACGCCTATTGATAGAGGTATCAACCATCGGAATCGGAGCACAATTGCAGATTTTCGATTTTGTAGCTCTGATTTTGTGGGCTATAGTCCAGGTGATTTTCAATAAAATTGAATTTTCTACAAAATGTGTAGAAATATTCTAACGATCCAAATGGCCGTTGGCATGACAATTACAGGTCTCAACGCCTATTGATAGAGGTATCAACCATCGGAATCGGAGCACAATTGCAGATTTTCGATTTTGTAGCTCTGATTTTGTGGGCTATAGTCCAGGTGATTTTCAATAAAATTGAATTTTCTACAAAATGTGTAGAAATATTCTAACGATCCAAATGGCCGTTGGCATGACAATTACAGGTCTCAACGCCTATTGATAGAGGTATCAACCATCGGAATCGGAGCACAATTGCAGATTTTCGATTTTGTAGCTCTGATTTTGTGGGCTATAGTCCAGGTGATTTTCAATAAAATTGAATTTTCTACAAAATGTGTAGAAATATTCTAACGATCCAAATGGCCGTTGGCATGACAATTACAGGTCTCAACGCCTATTGATAGAGGTATCAACCATCGGAATCGGAGCACAATTGCAGATTTTCGATTTTGTAGCTCTGATTTTGTGGGCTATAGTCCAGGTGATTTTCAATAAAATTGAATTTTCTACAAAATGTGTAGAAATATTGTAACGATCCAAATGGCCGTTGGCATGACAATTACAGGTCTCAACGCCTATTGATAGAGGTATCAACCATCGGAATCGGAGCACAATTGCAGATTTTCGATTTTGTAGCTCTGATTTTGTGGGCTATAGTCCAGGTGATTTTCAATAAAATTGAATTTTCTACAAAATGTCTAGAAATATTCTAACGATCCAAATGGCCGTTGGCGTGACAATTACAGGTCTCAACGCCTATTGATAGAGGTATCAACCATCGGAATCGGAGCACAATTGCAGATTTTCGATTTTGTAGCTCTGATTTTGTGGGCTATGGTCCAGGTGATTTTCAATAAAATTGAATTTTCTACAAAATGTGTAGAAATATTCTAACGATCCAAATGGCCGTTGGCATGACAATTACAGGTCTCAACGCCTATTGATAGAGGTATCAACCATCGGAATCGGAGCACAATTGCAGATTTTCGATTTTGTAGCTCTGATTTTGTGGGCTATAGTCCAGGTGATTTTCAATAAAATTGAATTTTCTACAAAATGTGTAGAAATATTCTAACGATCCAAATGGCCGTTGGCATGACAATTACAGGTCTCAACGCCTATTGATAGAGGTATCAACCATCGGAATCGGAGCACAATTGCAGATTTTCGATTTTGTAGCTCTGATTTTGTGGGCTATAGTCCAGGTGATTTTCAATAAAATTGAATTTTCTACAAAATGTGTAGAAATATTCTAACGATCCAAATGGCCGTTGGCATGACAATTACAGGTCTCAACGCCTATTGATAGAGGTATCAACCATCGGAATCGGAGCACAATTGCAGATTTTCGATTTTGTAGCTCTGATTTTGTGGGCTATAGTCCAGGTGATTTTCAATAAAATTGAATTTTCTACAAAATGTGTAGAAATATTCTAACGATCCAAATGGCCGTTGGCATGACAATTACAGGTCTCAACGCCTATTGATAGAGGTATCAACCATCGGAATCGGAGCACAATTGCAGATTTTCGATTTTGTAGCTCTGATTTTGTGGGCTATAGTCCAGGTGATTTTCAATAAAATTGAATTTTCTACAAAATGTGTAGAAATATTCTAACGATCCAAATGGCCGTTGGCATGACAATTACAGGTCTCAACGCCTATTGATAGAGGTATCAACCATCGGAATCGGAGCACAATTGCAGATTTTCGATTTTGTAGCTCTGATTTTGTGGGCTATAGTCCAGGTGATTTTCAATAAAATTGAATTTTCTACAAAATGTGTAGAAATATTCTAACGATCCAAATGGCCGTTGGCATGACAATTACAGGTCTCAACGCCTATTGATAGAGGTATCAACCATCGGAATCGGAGCACAATTGCAGATTTTCGATTTTGTAGCTCTGATTTTGTGGGCTATAGTCCAGGTGATTTTCAATAAAATTGAATTTTCTACAAAATGTGTAGAAATATTCTAACGATCCAAATGGCCGTTGGCATGACAATTATAGGTCTCAACGCCTATTGATAGAGGTATCAACCATCGGAATCGGAGCACAATTGCAGATTTTCGATTTTGTAGCTCTGTAGGTCTACTATGTATTCCGATCTGAAAGTAATTTTTCCCGAATTCAGAAATTTTGTGTAGAGAAAAAAAAGAAAATCAAATTTATTTCATAGTCAAAATGAAGTTTCAGATCGGTTTTACTTTCAGATCGGAATACACAGTTGACCTACTGATTTTGTGGGCTATAGTCCAGGTGATTTTCAATAAAATTGAATTTTCTACAAAATGTGTAGAAATATTCTAACGATCCAAATGGCCGTTGGCATGACAATTACAGGTCTCAACGCCTATTGATAGAGGTATCAACCATCGGAATCGGAGCACAATTGCAGATTTTCGATTTTGTAGCTCTGATTTTGTGGGCTATAGTCCAGGTGATTTTCAATAAAATTGAATTTTCTACAAAATGTGTAGAAATATTCTAACGATCCAAATGGCCGTTGGCATGACAATTACTGGTCTCAACGCCTATTGATAGAGGTATCAACCATCGGAATCGGAGCACAATTGCAGATTTTCGATTTTGTAGCTCTGATTTTGTGGGTGATAGTCCAGGTGATTTTCAATAAAATTGAATTTTCTACAAAATGTGTAGAAATATTCTAACGATCCAAATGGCCGTTGGCATGACAATTACAGGTCTCAACGCCTATTGATAGAGGTATCAACCATCGGAATCGGAGCACAATTGCAGATTTTCGATTTTGTAGCTCTGATTTTGTGGGCTATAGTCCAGGTGATTTTCAATAAAATTGAATTTTCTACAAAATGTGTAGAAATATTCTAACGATCCAAATGGCCGTTGGCATGACAATTACAGGTCTCAACGCCTATTGATAGAGGTATCAACCATCGGAATCGGAGCACAATTGCAGATTTTCGATTTTGTAGCTCTGATTTTGTGGGCTATAGTCCAGGTGATTTTCAATAAAATTGAATTTTCTACAAATGATTTTCAATAAAATTGAATTTTCTACAAAATGTGTAGAAATATTCTAACGATCCAAATGGCCGTTGGCATGACAATTACAGGTCTCAACGCCTATTGATAGAGGTATCAACCATCGGAATCGGAGCACAATTGCAGATTTTCGATTTTGTAGCTCTGATTTTGTGGGCTATAGTCCAGGTGATTTTCAATAAAATTGAATTTTCTACAAAATGTGTAGAAATATTCTAACGATCCAAATGGCCGTTGGCATGACAATTACAGGTCTCAACGCCTATTGATAGAGGTATCAACCATCGGAATCGGAGCACAATTGCAGATTTTCGATTTTGTAGCTCTGATTTTGTGGGCTGTCCAGGTGATTTTCAATAAAATTGAATTTTCTACAAAATGTGTAGAAATATTCTAACGATCCAAATGGCCGTTGGCATGACAATCACAGGTCTCAACGCCTATTGATAGAGGTATCAACCATCGGAATCGGAGCACAATTGCAGATTTTCGATTTTGTAGCTCTGATTTTGTGGGCTATAGTCCAGGTGATTTTCAATAAAATTGAATTTTCTACAAAATGTGTAGAAATATTCTAACGATCCAAATGGCCGTTGGCATGACAATTACAGGTCTCACCGCTTATTGATAGAGGTATCAACCATCGGAATCGGAGCACAATTGCAGATTTTCGATTTTGTAGCTCTGATTTTGTGGGCTATAGTCCAGGTGATTTTCAATAAAATTGAATTTTCTACAAAATGTGTAGAAATATTCTAACGATCCAAATGGCCGTTGGCATGACAATTACAGGTCTGAACGCCTATTGATAGAGGTATCAACCATCGGAATCGGAGCACAATTGCAGATTTTCGATTTTGTAGCTCTGATTTTGTGGGCTATAGTCCAGGTGATTTTCAATAAAATTGAATTTTCTACAAAATGTGTAGAAATATTCTAACGATCCAAATGGCCGTTGGCATGACAATTACAGGTCTCAACGCCTATTGATAGAGGTATCAACCATCGGAATCGGAGCACAATTGCAGATTTTCGATTTTGTAGCTCTGATTTTGTGGGCTATAGTCCAGGTGATTTTCAATAAAATTGAATTTTCTACAAAATGTGTAGAAATATTCTAACGATCCAAATGGCCGTTGGCATGACAATTACAGGTCTCAACGCCTATTGTTTGAGGTATCAACCATCGGAATCGGAGCACAATTGCAGATTTTCGATTTTGTAGCTCTGATTTTGTGGGCTATAGTCCAGGTGATTTTCAATAAAATTGAATTTTCTACAAAATGTGTAGAAATATTCTAACGATCCAAATGGCCGTTGGCATGACAATTACAGGTCTCAACGCCTATTGATAGAGGTATCAACCATCGGAATCGGAGCACAATTGCAGATTTTCGATTTTGTAGCTCTGATTTTGTGGGCTATAGTCCAGGTGATTTTCAATAAAATTGAATTTTCTACAAAATGTGTAGAAATATTCTAACGATCCAAATGGCCGTTGGCATGACAATTACAGGTCTCAACGCCTATTGATAGAGGTATCAACCATCGGAATCGGAGCACAATTGCAGATTTTCGATTTTGTAGCTCTGATTTTGTGGGCTATAGTCCAGGTGATTTTCAATAAAATTGAATTTTCTACAAAATGTGTAGAAATATTCTAACGATCCAAATGGCCGTTGGCATGACAATTACAGGTCTCAACGCCTATTGATAGAGGTATCAACCATCGGAATCGGAGCACAATTGCAGATTTTCGATTTTGTAGCTCTGATTTTGTGGGCTATAGTCCAGGTGATTTTCAATAAAATTGAATTTTCTACAAAATGTGTAGAAATATTCTAACGATCCAAATGGCCGTTGGCATGACAATTACAGGTCTCAACGCCTATTGATAGAGGTATCAACCATCGGAATCGGAGCACAATTGCAGATTTTCGATTTTGTAGCTCTGATTTTGTGGGCTATAGTCCAGGTGATTTTCAATAAAATTGAATTTTCTACAAAATGTGTAGAAATATTCTAACGATCCAAATGGCCGTTGGCATGACAATTACAGGTCTCAACGCCTATTGATAGAGGTATCAACCATCGGAATCGGAGCACAATTGCAGATTTTCGATTTTGTAGCTCTGATTTTGTGGGCTATAGTCCAGGTGATTTTCAATAAAATTGAATTTTCTACAAAATGTGTAGAAATATTCTAACGATCCAAATGGCCGTTGGCATGACAATTACAGGTCTCAACGCCTATTGATAGAGGTATCAACCATCGGAATCGGAGCACAATTGCAGATTTTCGATTTTGTAGCTCTGATTTTGTGGGCTTATAGTCCAGGTGATTTTCAATAAAATTGAATTTTCTACAAAATGTGTAGAAATATTCTAACGATCCAAATGGCCGTTGGCATGACAATTACAGGTCTCAACGCCTATTGATAGAGGTATCAACCATCGGAATCGGAGCACAATTGCAGATTTTCGATTTTGTAGCTCTGATTTTGTGGGCTATAGTCTAGGTGATTTTCAATAAAATTGAATTTTCTACAAAATGTGTAGAAATATTCTAACGATCCAAATGGCCGTTGGCATGACAATTACAGGTCTCAACGCCTATTGATAGAGGTATCAACCATCGGAATCGGAGCACAATTGCAGATTTTCGATTTTGTAGCTCTGATTTTGTGGGCTATAGTCCAGGTGATTTTCAATAAAATTGAATTTTCTACAAAATGTGTAGAAATATTCTAACGATCCAAATGGCCGTTGGCATGACAATTACAGGTCTCAACGCCTATTGATAGAGGTATCAACCATCGGAATCGGAGCACAATTGCAGATTTTCGATTTTGTAGCTCTGATTTTGTGGGCTATAGTCCAGGTGATTTTCAATAAAATTGAATTTTCTACAAAATGTGTAGAAATATTCTAACGATCCAAATGGCCGTTGGCATGACAATGACAGGTCTCAACGCCTATTGATAGAGGTATCAACCATCGGAATCGGAGCACAATTGCAGATTTTCGATTTTGTAGCTCTGATTTTGTGGGCTATAGTCCAGGTGATTTTCAATAAAATTGAATTTTCTACAAAATGTGTAGAAATATTCTAACGATCCAAATGGGCGTTGGCATGACAATTACAGGTCTCAACGCCTATTGATAGAGGTATCAACCATCGGAATCGGAGCACAATTGCAGATTTTCGATTTTGTAGCTCTGATTTTGTGGGCTATATAGTCCAGGTGATTTTCAATAAAATTGAATTTTCTACAAAATGTGTAGAAATATTCTAACGATCCAAATGGCCGTTGGCATGACAATTACAGGTCTCAACGCCTATTGATAGAGGTATCAACCATCGGAATCGGAGCACAATTGCAGATTTTCGATTTTGTAGCTCTGATTTTGTGGGCTATATCCAGGTGATTTTCAATAAAACTGAATTTTCTACAAAATGTGTAGAAATATTCTAACGATCCAAATGGCCGTTGGCATGACAATTACAGGTCTCAACGCCTATTGATAGAGGTATCAACCATCGGAATCGGAGCACAATTGCAGATTTTCGATTTTGTAGCTCTGATTTTGTGGGCTATAGTCCAGGTGATTTTCAATAAAATTGAATTTTCTACAAAATGTGTAGAAATATTCTAACGATCCAAATGGCCGTTGGCATGACAATTACAGGTCTCAACGCCTATTGATAGAGGTATCAACCATCGGAATCGGAGCACAATTGCAGATTTTCGATTTTGTAGCTCTGATTTTGTGGGCTATAGTCCAGGTGATTTTCAATAAAATTGAATTTTCTACAAAATGTGTAGAAATATTCTAACGATCCAAATGGCCGTTGGCATGACAATTACAGGTCTCAACGCCTATTGATAGAGGTATCAACCATCGGAATCGGAGCACAATTGCAGATTTTCGATTTTGTAGCTCTGATTTTGTGGGCTATAGTCCAGGTGATTTTCAATAAAATTGAATTTTCTACAAAATGTGTAGAAATATTCTAACGATCCAAATGGCCGTTGGCATGACAATTACTGGTCTCAACGCCTATTGATAGAGGTATCAACCATCGGAATCGGAGCACAATTGCAGATTTTCGATTTTGTAGCTCTGATTTTGTGGGCTATAGTCCAGGTGATTTTCAATAAAATTGAATTTTCTACAAAATGTGTAGAAATATTCTAACGATCCAAATGGCCGTTGGCATGACAATTACAGGTCTCAACGCCTATGATAGAGGTATCAACCATCGGAATCGGAGCACAATTGCAGATTTTCGATTTTGTAGCTCTGATTTTGTGGGCTATAGTCCAGGTGATTTTCAATAAAATTGAATTTTCTACAAAATGTGTAGAAATATTCTAACGATCCAAATGGCCGTTGGCATGACAATTACAGGTCTCAACGCCTATTGATAGAGGTATCAACCATCGGAATCGGAGCACAATTGCAGATTTTCGATTTTGTAGCTCTGATTTTGTGGGCTATAGTCCAGGTGATTTTCAATAAAATTGAATTTTCTACAAAATGTGTAGAAATATTCTAACGATCCAAATGGCCGTTGGCATGACAATTACAGGTCTCAACGCCTATTGATTGAGGTATCAACCATCGGAATCGGAGCACAATTGCAGATTTTCGATTTTGTAGCTCTGATTTTGTGGGCTATAGTCCAGGTGATTTTCAATAAAATTGAATTTTCTACAAAATGTGTAGAAATATTCTAACGATCCAAATGGCCGTTGGCATGACAATTACAGGTCTCAACGCCTATTGATAGAGGTATCAACCATCGGAATCGGAGCACAATTGCAGATTTTCGATTTTGTAGCTCTGATTTTGTGGGCTATAGTCCAGGTGATTTTCAATAAAATTGAATTTTCTACAAAATGTGTAGAAATATTCTAACGATCCAAATGGCCGTTGGCATGACAATTACAGGTCTCAACGCCTATTGATAGAGGTATCAACCATCGGAATCGGAGCACAATTGCAGATTTTCGATTTTGTAGCTCTGATTTTGTGGGCTATAGTCCAGGTGATTTTCAATAAAATTGAATTTTCTACAAAATGTGTAGAAATATTCTAAACGATCCAAATGGCCGTTGGCATGACAATTACAGGTCTCAACGCCTATTGATAGAGGTATCAACCATCGGATCGGAGCACAATTGCAGATTTTCGATTTTGTAGCTCTGATTTTGTGGGCTATAGTCCAGGTGATTTTCAATAAAATTGAATTTTCTACAAAATGTGTAGAAATATTCTAACGATCCAAATGGCCGTTGGCATGACAATTACAGGTCTCAACGCCTATTGATAGAGGTATCAACCATCGGAATCGGAGCACAATTGCAGATTTTCGATTTTGTAGCTCTGATTTTGTGGGCTATAGTCCAGGTGATTTTCAATAAAATTGAATTTTCTACAAAATGTGTAGAAATATTCTAACGATCCAAATGGCCGTTGGCATGACAATTACAGGTCTCAACGCCTATTGATAGAGGTATCAACCATCGGAATCGGAGCACAATTGCAGATTTTCGATTTTGTAGCTCTGATTTTGTGGGCTATAGTCCAGGTGATTTTCAATAAAATTGAATTTTCTACAAAATGTGTAGAAATATTCTAACGATCCAAATGGCCGTTGGCATGACAATTACAGGTCTCAACGCCTATTGATTGAGGTATCAACCATCGGAATCGGAGCACAATTGCAGATTTTCGATTTTGTAGCTCTGATTTTGTGGGCTATAGTCCAGGTGATTTTCAATAAAATTGAATTTTCTACAAAATGTGTAGAAATATTCTAACGATCCAAATGGCCGTTGGCATGACAATTACAGGTCTCAACGCCTATTGATAGAGGTATCAACCATCGGAATCGGAGCACAATTGCAGATTTTCGATTTTGTAGCTCTGATTTTGTGGGCTATAGTCCAGGTGATTTTCAATAAAATTGAATTTTCTACAAAATGTGTAGAAATATTCTAACGATCCAAATGGCCGTTGGCATGACAATTACAGGTCTCAACGCCTATTGATAGAGGTATCAACCATCGGAATCGGAGCACAATTGCAGATTTTCGATTTGTAGCTCTGATTTTGTGGGCTATATATAGTCCAGGTGATTTTCAATAAAATTGAATTTTCTACAAAATGTGTAGAAATATTCTAACGATCCAAATGGCCGTTGGCATGACAATTACAGGTCTCAACGCCTATTGATAGAGGTATCAACCATCGGAATCGGAGCACAATTGCAGATTTTCGATTTTGTAGCTCTGATTTTGTGGGCTATAGTCCAGGTGATTTTCAATAAAATTGAATTTTCTACAAAATGTGTAGAAATATTCTAACGATCCAAATGGCCGTTGGCATGACAATTACAGGTCTCAACGCCTATGATAGAGGTATCAACCATCGGAATAGGAGCACAATTGCAGATTTTCGATTTTGTAGCTCTGATTTTGTGGGCTATAGTCCAGGTGATTTTCAATAAAATTGAATTTTCTACAAAATGTGTAGAAATATTCTAACGATCCAAATGGCCGTTGGCATGACAATTACAGGTCTCAACGCCTATTGATAGAGGTATCAACCATCGGAATCGGAGCACAATTGCAGATTTTCGATTTTGTAGCTCTGATTTTGTGGGCTATAGTCCAGGTGATTTTCAATAAAATTGAATTTTCTACAAAATGTGTAGAAATATTCTAACGATCCAAATGGCCGTTGGCATGACAATTACAGGTCTCAACGCCTATTGATAGAGGTATCAACCATCGGAATCGGAGCACAATTGCAGATTTTCGATTTTGTAGCTCTGATTTTGTGGGCTATAGTCCAGGTGATTTTCAATAAAATTGAATTTTCTACAAAATGTGTAGAAATATTCTAACGATCCAAATGGCCGTTGGCATGACAATTACAGGTCTCAACGCCTATTGATAGAGGTATCAACCATCGGAATCGGAGCACAATTGCAGATTTTCGATTTTGTAGCTCTGATTTTGTGGGCTATAGTCCAGGTGATTTTCAATAAAATTGAATTTTCTACAAAATGTGTAGAAATATTCTAAACGATCCAAATGGCCATTGGCATGACAATTACAGGTCTCAACGCCTATTGATAGAGGTATCAACCATCGGAATCGGAGCACAATTGCAGATTTTCGATTTTGTAGCTCTGATTTTGTGGGCTATAGTCCAGGTGATTTTCAATAAAATTGAATTTTCTACAAAATGTGTAGAAATATTCTAACGATCCAAATGGCCGTTGGCATGACAATTACAGGTCTCAACGCCTATTGATAGAGGTATCAACCATCGGAATCGGAGCACAATTGCAGATTTTCGATTTTGTAGCTCTGATTTTGTGGGCTATAAGTCCAGGTGATTTTCAATAAAATTGAATTTTCTACAAAATGTGTAGAAATATTCTAACGATCCAAATGGTCGTTGGCATGACAATTACAGGTCTCAACGCCTATTGATAGAGGTATCAACCATCGGAATCGGAGCACAATTGCAGATTTTCGATTTTGTAGCTCTGATTTTGTGGGCTATAGTCCAGGTGATTTTCAATAAAATTGAATTTTCTACAAAATGTGTAGAAATATTCTAACGATCCAAATGGCCGTTGGCATGACAATTACAGGTCTCAACGCCTATTGATAGAGGTATCAACCATCGGAATCGGAGCACAATTGCAGATTTTCGATTTTGTAGCTCTGATTTTGTGGGCTATTATAGTCCAGGTGATTTTCAATAAAATTGAATTTTCTACAAAATGTGTAGAAATATTCTAACGATCCAAATGCCGTTGGCATGACAATTACAGGTCTCAACGCCTATTGATAGAGGTATCATCCATCGGAATCGGAGCACAATTGCAGATTTTCGATTTTGTAGCTCTGATTTTGTGGGCTATAGTCCAGGTGATTTTCAATAAAATTGAATTTTCTACAAAATGTGTAGAAATATTCTAACGATCCAAATGGCCGTTGGCATGACAATTACAGGTCTCAACGCCTATTGATAGAGGTATCAACCATCGGAATCGGAGCACAATTGCAGATTTTCGATTTTGTAGCTCTGATTTTGTGGGCTATAGTCCAGGTGATTTTCAATAAAATTGAATTTTCTACAAAATGTGTAGAAATATTCTAACGATCCAAATGGCCGTTGGCATGACAATTACAGGTCTCAACGCCTATTGATAGAGGTATCAACCATCGGAATCGGAGCACAATTGCAGATTTTCGATTTTGTAGCTCTGATTTTGTGGGCTATAGTCCAGGTGATTTTCAATAAAATTGAATTTTCTACAAAATGTGTAGAAATATTCTAACGATCCAAATGGCCGTTGGCATGACAATTACAGGTCTCAACGCCTATTGATAGAGGTATCAACCATCGGAATCGGAGCACAATTGCAGATTTTCGATTTTGTAGCTCTGATTTTGTGGGCTATAGTCCAGGTGATTTTCAATAAAATTGAATTTTCTACAAAATGTGTAGAAATATTCTAACGATCCAAATGGCCGTTGGCATGACAATTACAGGTCTCAACGCCTATTGATAGAGGTATCAACCATCGGAATCGGAGCACAATTGCAGATTTTCGATTTTGTAGCTCTGATTTTGTGGGCTATAGTCCAGGTGATTTTCAATAAAATTGAATTTTCTACAAAATGTGTAGAAATATTCTAACGATCCAAATGGCCGTTGGCATGACAATTACAGGTCTCAACGCCTATTGATAGAGGTATCAACCCTCGGAATCGGAGCACAATTGCAGATTTTCGATTTTGTAGCTCTGATTTTGTGGGCTATAGTCCAGGTGATTTTCAATAAAATTGAATTTTCTACAAAATGTGTAGAAATATTCTAACGATCCAAATGGCCGTTGGCATGACAATTACAGGTCTCAACGCCTATTGATAGAGGTATCAACCATCGGAATCGGAGCACAATTGCAGATTTTCGATTTTGTAGCTCTGATTTTGTGGGCTATAGTCCAGGTGATTTTCAATAAAATTGAATTTTCTACAAAATGTGTAGAAATATTCTAACGATCCAAATGGCCGTTGGCATGACAATTACAGGTCTCAACGCCTATTGATAGAGGTATCAACCATCGGAATCGGAGCACAATTGCAGATTTTCGATTTTGTAGCTCTGATTTTGTGGGCTATAGTCCAGGTGATTTTCAATAAAATTGAATTTTCTACAAAATGTGTAGAAATATTCTAACGATCCAAATGGCCGTTGGCATGACAATTACAGGTCTCAACGCCTATTGATAGAGGTATCAACCATCGGAATCGGAGCACAATTGCAGATTTTCGATTTTGTAGCTCTGATTTTGTGGGCTATAGTCCAGGTGATTTTCAATAAAATTGAATTTTCTACAAAATGTGTAGAAATATTCTAACGATCCAAATGGCCGTTGGCATGACAATTACAGGTCTCAACGCCTATTGATAGAGGTATCAACCATCGGAATCGGAGCACAATTGCAGATTTTCGATTTTGTAGCTCTGATTTTGTGGGCTATAGTCCAGGTGATTTTCAATAAAATTGAATTTTCTACAAAATGTGTAGAAATATTCTAACGATCCAAATGGCCGTTGGCATGACAATTACAGGTCTCAACGCCTATTGATAGAGGTATCAACCATCGGAATCGGAGCACAATTGCAGATTTTCGATTTTGTAGCTCTGATTTTGTGGGCTATAGTCCAGGTGATTTTCAATAAAATTGAATTTTTCTACAAAATGTGTAGAAATATTCTAACGATCCACATGGCCGTTGGCATGACAATTACAGGTCTCAACGCCTATTGATAGAGGTATCAACCATCGGATTCGGAGCACAATTGCAGATTTTCGATTTTAGTCCAGGTGATTTTCAATAAATTGAATTTTCTACAAAATGTGTAGAAATATTCTAACGATCCAAATGGCCGTTGGCATGACAATTACAGGTCTCAACGCCTATTGATAGAGGTATCAACCATCGGAATCGGAGCACAATTGCAGATTTTCGATTTTGTAGCTCTGATTTTGTGGGCTATAGTCCAGGTGATTTTCAATAAAATTGAATTTTCTACAAAATGTGTAGAAATATTCTAACGATCCAAATGGCCGTTGGCATGACAATTACAGGTCTCAACGCCTATTGATAGAGGTATCAACCATCGGAATCGGAGCACAATTGCAGATTTTCGATTTTGTAGCTCTGATTTTGTGGGCTATAGTCCAGGTGATTTTCAATAAAATTGAATTTTCTACAAAATGTGTAGAAATATTCTAACGATCCAAATGGCCGTTGGCATGACAATTACAGGTCTCAACGCCTATTGATAGAGGTATCAACC
Source organism: Tipula vernalis (assembly GCA_958295665.1). Classification (NCBI taxonomy): domain Eukaryota; kingdom Metazoa; phylum Arthropoda; class Insecta; order Diptera; family Tipulidae; genus Tipula; species Tipula vernalis. The sequence goes on along the minus strand of CATQIW010000067.1, from coordinate 71,728 downwards.
ATCGGAATCGGAGCACAATTGCAGATTTTCGATTTTGTAGCTCTGATTTAGTGGGCTATAGTCCAGGTGATTTTCAATAAAATTGAATTTTCTACAAAATGTGTAGAAATATTCTAACGATCCACATGGCCGTTGGCATGACAATTACAGGTCTCAACGCCTATTGATAGAGGTATCAACCATCGGAATAGGAGCACAATTGCAGATTTTCGATTTTGTAGCTCTGATTTTGTGGGCTATAGTCCAGGTGATTTTCAATAAAATTGAATTTTCTACAAAATGTGTAGAAATATTCTAACGATCCAAATGGCCGTTGGCATGACAATTACAGGTCTCAACGCCTATTGATAGAGGTATCAACCATCGGAATCGGAGCACAATTGCAGATTTTCGATTTTGTAGCTCTGATTTTGTGGGCTATAGTCCAGGTGATTTTCAATAAAATTGAATTTTCTACAAAATGTGTAGAAATATTCTAACGATCCAAATGGCCGTTGGCATGACAATTACAGGTCTCAACGCCTATTGATAGAGGTATCAACCATCGGAATCGGAGCACAATTGCAGATTTTCGATTTTGTAGCTCTGATTTTGTGGGCTATAGTCCAGGTGATTTTCAATAAAATTGAATTTTCTACAAAATGTGTAGAAATATTCTAACGATCCAAATGGCCGTTGGCATGACAATTACAGGTCTCAACGCCTATTGATAGAGGTATCAACCATCGGAATCGGAGCACAATTGCAGATTTTCGATTTTGTAGCTCTGATTTTGTGGGCTATAGTCCAGGTGATTTTCAATAAAATTGAATTTTCTACAAAATGTGTAGAAATATTCTAACGATCCAAATGGCCGTTGGCATGACAATTACAGGTCTCAACGCCTATTGATAGAGGTATCAACCATCGGAATCGGAGCACAATTGCAGATTTTCGATTTTGTAGCTCTGATTTTGTGGGCTATAGTCCAGGTGATTTTCAATAAAATTGAATTTTCTACAAAATGTGTAGAAATATTCTAACGATCCAAATGGCCGTTGGCATGACAATTACAGGTCTCAACGCCTATTGATAGAGGTATCAACCATCGGAATCGGAGCACAATTGCAGATTTTCGATTTTGTAGCTCTGATTTTGTGGGCTATAGTCCAGGTGATTTTCAATAAAATTGAATTTTCTACAAAATGTGTAGAAATATTCTAACGATCCAAATGGCCGTTGGCATGACAATTACAGGTCTCAACGCCTATTGATAGAGGTATCAACCCTCGGAATCGGAGCACAATTGCAGATTTTCGATTTTGTAGCTCTGATTTTGTGGGCTATAGTCCAGGTGATTTTCAATAAAATTGAATTTTCTACAAAATGTGTAGAAATATTCTAACGATCCAAATGGCCGTTGGCATGACAATTACAGGTCTCAACGCCTATTGATAGAGGTATCAACCATCGGAATCGGAGCACAATTGCAGATTTTCGATTTTGTAGCTCTGATTTTGTGGGCTATAGTCCAGGTGATTTTCAATAAAATTGAATTTTCTACAAAATGTGTAGAAATATTCTAACGATCCAAATGGCCGTTGGCATGACAATTACAGGTCTCAACGCCTATTGATAGAGGTATCAACCATCGGAATCGGAGCACAATTGCAGATTTTCGATTTTGTAGCTCTGATTTTGTGGGCTATAGTCCAGGTGATTTTCAATAAAATTGAATTTTCTACAAAATGTGTAGAAATATTCTAACGATCCAAATGGCCGTTGGCATGACAATTACAGGTCTCAACGCCTATTGATAGAGGTATCAACCCTCGGAATCGGAGCACAATTGCAGATTTTCGATTTTGTAGCTCTGATTTTGTGGGCTATAGTCCAGGTGATTTTCAATAAAATTGAATTTTCTACAAAATGTGTAGAAATATTCTAACGATCCAAATGGCCGTTGGCATGACAATTACAGGTCTCAACGCCTATTGATAGAGGTATCAACCATCGGAATCGGAGCACAATTGCAGATTTTCGATTTTGTAGCTCTGATTTTGTGGGCTATAGTCCAGGTGATTTTCAATAAAATTGAATTTTCTACAAAATGTGTAGAAATATTCTAACGATCCAAATGGCCGTTGGCATGACAATTACAGGTCTCAACGCCTATTGATAGAGGTATCAACCATCGGAATCGGAGCACAATTGCAGATTTTCGATTTTGTAGCTCTGATTTTGTGGGCTATAGTCCAGGTGATTTTCAATAAAATTGAATTTTCTACAAAATGTGTAGAAATATTCTAACGATCCAAATGGCCGTTGGCATGACAATTACAGGTCTCAACGCCTATTGATAGAGGTATCAACCATCGGAATCGGAGCACAATTGCAGATTTTCGATTTTGTAGCTCTGATTTTGTGGGCTATAGTCCAGGTGATTTTCAATAAAATTGAATTTTCTACAAAATGTGTAGAAATATTCTAACGATCCAAATGGCCGTTGGCATGACAATTACAGGTCTCAACGCCTATTGATAGAGGTATCAACCATCGGAATCGGAGCACAATTGCAGATTTTCGATTTTGTAGCTCTGATTTTGTGGGCTATAGTCCAGGTGATTTTCAATAAAATTGAATTTTCTACAAAATGTGTAGAAATATTCTAACGATCCAAATGGCCGTTGGCATGACAATTACAGGTCTCAACGCCTATTGATAGAGGTATCAACCATCGGAATCGGAGCACAATTGCAGATTTTCGATTTTGTAGCTCTGATTTTGTGGGCTATAGTCCAGGTGATTTTCAATAAAATTGAATTTTCTACAAAATGTGTAGAAATATTCTAACGATCCAAATGGCCGTTGGCATGACAATTACAGGTCTCAACGCCTATTGATAGAGGTATCAACCATCGGAATCGGAGCACAATTGCAGATTTTCGATTTTGTAGCTCTGATTTAGTGGGCTATAGTCCAGGTGATTTTCAATAAAATTGAATTTTCTACAAAATGTGTAGAAATATTCTAACGATCCACATGGCCGTTGGCATAACAATTACAGGTCTCAACGCCTATTGATAGAGGTATCAACCATCGGATTCGGAGCACAATTGCAGATTTTCGATTTTAGTCCAGGTGATTTTCAATAAAATTGAATTTTCTACAAAATGTGTAGAAATATTCTAACGATCCAAATGGCCGTTGGCATGACAATTACAGGTCTCAACGCCTATTGATAGAGGTATCAACCATCGGAATCGGAGCACAATTGCAGATTTTCGATTTTGTAGCTCTGATTTTGTGGGCTATAGTCCAGGTGATTTTCAATAAAATTGAATTTTCTACAAAATGTGTAGAAATATTCTAACGATCCAAATGGCCGTTGGCATGACAATTACAGGTCTCAACGCCTATTGATAGAGGTATCAACCATCGGAATCGGAGCACAATTGCAGATTTTCGATTTTGTAGCTCTGATTTTGTGGGCTATAGTCCAGGTGATTTTCAATAAAATTGAATTTTCTACAAAATGTGTAGAAATATTCTAACGATCCAAATGGCCGTTGGCATGACAATTACAGGTCTCAACGCCTATTGATAGAGGTATCAACCATCGGAATCGGAGCACAATTGCAGATTTTCGATTTTGTAGCTCTGATTTAGTGGGCTATAGTCCAGGTGATTTTCAATAAAATTGAATTTTCTACAAAATGTGTAGAAATATTCTAACGATCCACATGGCCGTTGGCATGACAATTACAGGTCTCAACGCCTATTGATAGAGGTATCAACCATCGGAATAGGAGCACAATTGCAGATTTTCGATTTTGTAGCTCTGATTTTGTGGGCTATAGTCCAGGTGATTTTCAATAAAATTGAATTTTCTACAAAATGTGTAGAAATATTCTAACGATCCAAATGGCCGTTGGCATGACAATTACAGGTCTCAACGCCTATTGATAGAGGTATCAACCATCGGAATCGGAGCACAATTGCAGATTTTCGATTTTGTAGCTCTGATTTTGTGGGCTATAGTCCAGGTGATTTTCAATAAAATTGAATTTTCTACAAAATGTGTAGAAATATTCTAACGATCCAAATGGCCGTTGGCATGACAATTACAGGTCTCAACGCCTATTGATAGAGGTATCAACCATCGGAATCGGAGCACAATTGCAGATTTTCGATTTTGTAGCTCTGATTTTGTGGGCTATAGTCCAGGTGATTTTCAATAAAATTGAATTTTCTACAAAATGTGTAGAAATATTCTAACGATCCAAATGGCCGTTGGCATGACAATTACAGGTCTCAACGCCTATTGATAGAGGTATCAACCATCGGAATCGGAGCACAATTGCAGATTTTCGATTTTGTAGCTCTGATTTAGTGGGCTATAGTCCAGGTGATTTTCAATAAAATTGAATTTTCTACAAAATGTGTAGAAATATTCTAACGATCCACATGGCCGTTGGCATGACAATTACAGGTCTCAACGCCTATTGATAGAGGTATCAACCATCGGATTCGGAGCACAATTGCAGATTTTCGATTTTAGTCCAGGTGATTTTCAATAAAATTGAATTTTCTACAAAATGTGTAGAAATATTCTAACGATCCAAATGGCCGTTGGCATGACAATTACAGGTCTCAACGCCTATTGATAGAGGTATCAACCATCGGAATCGGAGCACAATTGCAGATTTTCGATTTTGTAGCTCTGATTTTGTGGGCAGGTGATTTTCAATAAAATTGAATTTTCTACAAAATGTGTAGAAATATTCTAACGATCCAAATGGCCGTTGGCATGACAATTACAGGTCTCAACGCCTATTGATAGAGGTATCAACCATCGGAATCGGAGCACAATTGCAGATTTTCGATTTTGTAGCTCTGATTTTGTGGGCAGGTGATTTTCAATAAAATTGAATTTTCTACAAAATGTGTAGAAATATTCTAACGATCCAAATGGCCGTTGGCATGACAATTACAGGTCTCAACGCCTATTGATAGAGGTATCAACCATCGGAATCGGAGCACAATTGCAGATTTTCGATTTTGTAGCTCTGATTTTGTGGGCTATAGTCCAGGTGATTTTCAATAAAATTGAATTTTCTACAAAATGTGTAGAAATATTCTAACGATCCAAATGGCCGTTGGCATGACAATTACAGGTCTCAACGCCTATTGATAGAGGTATCAACCATCGGAATCGGAGCACAATTGCAGATTTTCGATTTTGTAGCTCTGATTTAGTGGGCTATAGTCCAGGTGATTTTCAATAAAATTGAATTTTCTACAAAATGTGTAGAAATATTCTAACGATCCACATGGCCGTTGGCATGACAATTACAGGTCTCAACGCCTATTGATAGAGGTATCAACCATCGGAATAGGAGCACAATTGCAGATTTTCGATTTTGTAGCTCTGATTTTGTGGGCTATAGTCCAGGTGATTTTCAATAAAATTGAATTTTCTACAAAATGTGTAGAAATATTCTAACGATCCAAATGGCCGTTGGCATGACAATTACAGGTCTCAACGCCTATTGATAGAGGTATCAACCATCGGAATCGGAGCACAATTGCAGATTTTCGATTTTGTAGCTCTGATTTTGTGGGCTATAGTCCAGGTGATTTTCAATAAAATTGAATTTTCTACAAAATGTGTAGAAATATTCTAACGATCCAAATGGCCGTTGGCATGACAATTACAGGTCTCAACGCCTATTGATAGAGGTATCAACCATCGGAATCGGAGCACAATTGCAGATTTTCGATTTTGTAGCTCTGATTTTGTGGGCTATAGTCCAGGTGATTTTCAATAAAATTGAATTTTCTACAAAATGTGTAGAAATATTGTAACGATCCAAATGGCCGTTGGCATGACAATTACAGGTCTCAACGCCTATTGATAGAGGTATCAACCATCGGAATCGGAGCACAATTGCAGATTTTCGATTTTGTAGCTCTGATTTTGTGGGCTATAGTCCAGGTGATTTTCAATAAAATTGAATTTTCTACAAAATGTGTAGAAATATTCTAACGATCCAAATGGCCGTTGGCATGACAATTACAGGTCTCAACGCCTATTGATAGAGGTATCAACCATCGGAATCGGAGCACAATTGCAGATTTTCGATTTTGTAGCTCTGATTTTGTGGGCTATAGTCCAGGTGATTTTCAATAAAATTGAATTTTCTACAAAATGTGTAGAAATATTCTAACGATCCAAATGGCCGTTGGCATGACAATTACAGGTCTCAACGCCTATTGATAGAGGTATCAACCATCGGAATCGGAGCACAATTGCAGATTTTCGATTTTGTAGCTCTGATTTTGTGGGCTATAGTCCAGGTGATTTTCAATAAAATTGAATTTTCTACAAAATGTGTAGAAATATTCTAACGATCCAAATGGCCGTTGGCATGACAATTACAGGTCTCAACGGCTATTGATAGAGGTATCAACCATCGGAATCGGAGCACAATTGCAGATTTTCGATTTTGTAGCTCTGATTTTGTGGGCTATAGTCCAGGTGATTTTCAATAAAATTGAATTTTCTACAAAATGTGTAGAAATATTCTAACGATCCAAATGGCCGTTGGCATGACAATTACAGGTCTCAACGCCTATTGATAGAGGTATCAACCATCGGAATCGGAGCACAATTGCAGATTTTCGATTTTGTAGCTCTGATTTTGTGGGCTATAGTCCAGGTGATTTTCAATAAAATTGAATTTTCTACAAAATGTGTAGAAATATTCTAACGATCCAAATGGCCGTTGGCATGACAATTACAGGTCTCAACGCCTATTGATTGAGGTATCAACCATCGGAATCGGAGCACAATTGCAGATTTTCGATTTTGTAGCTCTGATTTTGTGGGCTATAGTCCAGGTGATTTTCAATAAAATTGAATTTTCTACAAAATGTGTAGAAATATTCTAACGATCCAAATGGCCGTTGGCATGACAATTACAGGTCTCAACGCCTATTGATAGAGGTATCAACCATCGGAATCGGAGCACAATTGCAGATTTTCGATTTTGTAGCTCTGATTTTGTGGGCTATAGTCCAGGTGATTTTCAATAAAATTGAATTTTCTACAAAATGTGTAGAAATATTCTAACGATCCAAATGGCCGTTGGCATGACAATTACAGGTCTCAACGCCTATTGATAGAGGTATCAACCATCGGAATCGGAGCACAATTGCAGATTTTCGATTTTGTAGCTCTGATTTTGTGGGCTATAGTCCAGGTGATTTTCAATAAAATTGAATTTTCTACAAAATGTGTAGAAATATTCTAACGATCCAAATGGCCGTTGGCATGACAATTACAGGTCTCAACGCCTATTGATAGAGGTATCAACCATCGGAATCGGAGCACAATTGCAGATTTTCGATTTTGTAGCTCTGATTTTGTGGGCTATAGTCCAGGTGATTTTCAATAAAATTGAATTTTCTACAAAATGTGTAGAAATATTCTAACGATCCAAATGGCCGTTGGCATGACAATTACAGGTCTCAACGCCTATTGATAGAGGTATCAACCATCGGAATCGGAGCACAATTGCAGATTTTCGATTTTGTAGCTCTGATTTTGTGGGCTATAGTCCAGGTGATTTTCAATAAAATTGAATTTTCTACAAAATGTGTAGAAATATTCTAACGATCCAAATGGCCGTTGGCATGACAATTACAGGTCTCAACGCCTATTGATAGAGGTATCAACCATCGGAATCGGAGCACAATTGCAGATTTTCGATTTTGTAGCTCTGATTTTGTGGGCTATAGTCCAGGTGATTTTCAATAAAATTGAATTTTCTACAAAATGTGTAGAAATATTCTAACGATCCAAATGCCCGTTGGCATGACAATTACAGATCTCAACGCCTATTGATAGAGGTATCAACCATCGGAATCGGAGCACAATTGCAGATTTTCGATTTTGTAGCTCTGATTTTATGGGCTATAGTCCAGGTGATTTTCAATAAAATTGAATTTTCTACAAAATGTGTAGAAATATTCTAACGATCCAAATGGCCGTTGGCATGACAATTACATGTCTCAACGCCTATTGATAGAGGTATCAACCATCGGAATCGGAGCACAATTGCAGATTTTCGATTTTTTAGCTCTGATTTTGTGGGCTATAGTCCAGGTGATTTTCAATAAAATTGAATTTTCTACAAAATGTGTAGAAATATTTTAACGATCCAAATGGCCGTTGGCATGACAATTACAGGTCTCAACGCCAATTGATAGAGGTATCAACCATCGGAATCGGAGCACAATTGCAGATTTTCGATTTTGTAGCTCTGATTTTGTGGGCTATATATAGTCCAGGTGATTTTCAATAAAATTGAATTTTCTACAAAATGTGTAGAAATATTCTAACGATCCAAATGGCCGTTGGCATGACAATTACAGGTCTCAACGCCTATTGATAGAGGTATCAACCATCGGAATCGGAGCACAATTGCAGATTTTCGATTTTGTAGCTCTGATTTTGTGGGCTATAGTCCAGGCGATTTTCAATAAAATTGAATTTTCTACAAAATGTGTAGAAATATTCTAACGATCCAAATGGCCGTTGGCATGACAATTACAGGTCTCAACGCCTATTGATAGAGGTATCAACCATCGGAATCGGAGCACAATTGCAGATTTTCGATTTTGTAGCTCTGATTTTGTGGGCTATAGTCCAGGTGATTTTCAATAAAATTGAATTTTCTACAAAATGTGTAGAAATATTCTAACGATCCAAATGGCCGTTGGCATGACAATTACAGGTCTCAACGCCTATTGATTGAGGTATCAACCATCGGAATCGGAGCACAATTGCAGATTTTCGATTTTGTAGCTCTGATTTTGTGGGCTATAGTCCAGGTGATTTTCAATAAAATTGAATTTTCTACAAAATGTGTAGAAATATTCTAACGATCCAAATGGCCGTTAGCATGACAATTACAGGTCTCAACGCCTATTGATAGAGGTATCAACCATCGGAATCGGAGCACAATTGCAGATTTTCGATTTTGTAGCTCTGATTTTGTGGGCTATAGTCCAGGTGATTTTCAATAAAATTGAATTTTCTACAAAATGTGTAGAAATATTCTAACGATCCAAATGGCCGTTGGCATGACAATTACAGGTCTCAACGCCTATTGATAGAGGTATCAACCATCGGAATCGGAGCACAATTGCAGATTTTCGATTTTGTAGCTCTGATTTTGTGGGCTATAGTCCAGGTGATTTTCAATAAAATTGAATTTTCTACAAAATGTGTAGAAATATTCTAACGATCCAAATGGCCGTTGGCATGACAATTACAGGTCTCAACGCCTATTGATAGAGGTATCAACCATCGGAATCGGAGCACAATTGCAGATTTTCGATTTTGTAGCTCTGATTTTGTGGGCTGTCCAGGTGATTTTCAATAAAATTGAATTTTCTACAAAATGTGTAGAAATATTCTAACGATCCAAATGGCCGTTGGCATGACAATTACAGGTCTCAACGCCTATTGATAGAGGTATCAACCATCGGAATCGGAGCACAATTGCAGATTTTCGATTTTGTAGCTCTGATTTTGTGGGCTATAGTCCAGGTGATTTTCAATAAAATTGAATTTTCTACAAAATGTGTAGAAATATTCTAACGATCCAAATGGCCGTTGGCATGACAATTACAGGTCTCAACGCCTATTGATAGAGGTATCAACCATCGGAATCGGAGCACAATTGCAGATTTTCGATTTTGTAGCTCTGATTTTGTGGGCTATAGTCCAGGTGATTTTCAATAAAATTGAATTTTCTACAAAATGTGTAGAAATATTCTAACGATCCAAATGGCCGTTGGCATGACAATTACAGGTCTCAACGCCTATTGATAGAGGTATCAACCATCGGAATCGGAGCACAATTGCAGATTTTCGATTTTGTAGCTCTGATTTTGTGGGCTATAGTCCAGGTGATTTTCAATAAAATTGAATTTTCTACAAAATGTGTAGAAATATTCTAACGATCCAAATGGCCGTTGGCATGACAATTACAGGTCTGAACGCCTATTGATAGAGGTATCAACCATCGGAATCGGAGCACAATTGCAGATTTTCGATTTTGTAGCTCTGATTTTGTGGGCTATAGAAAAAATTGAATTTTCTACAAAATGTGTAGAAATATTCTAACGATCCAAATGGCCGTTGGCATGACAATTACAGGTCTCAACGCCTATTGATAGAGGTATCAACCATCGGAATCGGAGCACAATTGCAGATTTTCGATTTTGTAGCTCTGATTTTGTGGGCTATAGTCCAGGTGATTTTCAATAAAATTGAATTTTCTACAAAATGTGTAGAAATATTCTAACGATCCAAATGGCCGTTGGCATGACAATTACAGGTCTCAACGCCTATTGATAGAGGTATCAACCATCGGAATCGGAGCACAATTGCAGATTTTCGATTTTGTAGCTCTGATTTTGTGGGCTATAGTCCAGGTGATTTTCAATAAAATTGAATTTTCTACAAAATGTGTAGAAATATTCTAACGATCCAAATGGCCGTTGGCATGACAATTACAGGTCTCAACGCCTATTGATAGAGGTATCAACCATCGGAATCGGAGCACAATTGCAGATTTTCGATTTTGTAGCTCTGATTTTGTGGGCTATAGTCCAGGTGATTTTCAATAAAATTGAATTTTCTACAAAATGTGTAGAAATATTCTAACGATCCAAATGGCCGTTGGCATGACAATTACAGGTCTCAACGCCTATTGATAGAGGTATCAACCATCGGAATCGGAGCACAATTGCAGATTTTCGATTTTGTAGCTCTGATTTTGTGGGCTATAGTCCAGGTGATTTTCAATAAAATTGAATTTTCTACAAAATGTGTAGAAATATTCTAACGATCCAAATGGCCGTTGGCATGACAATTACAGGTCTCAACGCCTATTGATAGAGGTATCAACCATCGGAATCGGAGCACAATTGCAGATTTTCGATTTTGTAGCTCTGATTTTGTGGGCTATAGTCCAGGTGATTTTCAATAAAATTGAATTTTCTACAAAATGTGTAGAAATATTCTAACGATCCAAATGGCCGTTGGCATGACAATTACAGGTCTCAACGCCTATTGATAGAGGTATCAACCATCGGAATCGGAGCACAATTGCAGATTTTCGATTTTGTAGCTCTGATTTTGTGGGCTATAGTCCAGGTGATTTTCAATAAAATTGAATTTTCTACAAAATGTGTAGAAATATTCTAACGATCCAAATGGCCGTTGGCATGACAATTACAGGTCTCAACGCCTATTGATAGAGGTATCAACCATCGGAATCGGAGCACAATTGCAGATTTTCGATTTTGTAGCTCTGATTTTGTGGGCTATAGTCCAGGTGATTTTCAATAAAATTGAATTTTCTACAAAATGTGTAGAAATATTCTAACGATCCAAATGGCCGTTGGCATGACAATTACAGGTCTCAACGCCTATTGATAGAGGTATCAACCATCGGAATCGGAGCACAATTGCAGATTTTCGATTTTGTAGCTCTGATTTTGTGGGCTATAGTCCAGGTGATTTTCAATAAAATTGAATTTTCTACAAAATGTGTAGAAATATTCTAACGATCCAAATGGCCGTTGGCATGACAATTACAGGTCTCAACGCCTATTGATAGAGGTATCAACCATCGGAATCGGAGCACAATTGCAGATTTTCGATTTTGTAGCTCTGATTTTGTGGGCTATAGTCCAGGTGATTTTCAATAAAATTGAATTTTCTACAAAATGTGTAGAAATATTCTAACGATCCAAATGGCCGTTGGCATGACAATTACAGGTCTCAACGCCTATTGATAGAGGTATCATCCATCGGAATCGGAGCACAATTGCAGATTTTCGATTTTGTAGCTCTGATTTTGTGGGCTATAGTCCAGGTGATTTTCAATAAAATTGAATTTTCTACAAAATGTGTAGAAATATTCTAACGATCCAAATGGCCGTTGGCATGACAATTACAGGTCTCAACGCCTATTGATAGAGGTATCAACCATCGGAATCGGAGCACAATTGCAGATTTTCGATTTTGTAGCTCTGATTTTGTGGGCTATAGTCCAGGTGATTTTCAATAAAATTGAATTTTCTACAAAATGTGTAGAAATATTCTAACGATCCAAATGGCCGTTGGTATGACAATTACAGGTCTCAACGCCTATTGATAGAGGTATCAACCATCGGAATCGGAGCACAATTGCAGATTTTCGATTTTGTAGCTCTGATTTTGTGGGCTATAGTCCAGGTGATTTTCAATAAAATTGAATTTTCTACAAAATGTGTAGAAATATTCTAACGATCCAAATGGCCGTTGGCATGACAATTACAGGTCTCAACGCCTATTGATAGAGGTATCATCCATCGGAATCGGAGCACAATTGCAGATTTTCGATTTTGTAGCTCTGATTTTGTGGGCTATAGTCCAGGTGATTTTCAATAAAATTGAATTTTCTACAAAATGTGTAGAAATATTCTAACGATCCAAATGGCCGTTGGCATGACAATTACAGGTCTCAACGCCTATTGATAGAGGTATCAACCATCGGAATCGGAGCACAATTGCAGATTTTCGATTTTGTAGCTCTGATTTTGTGGGCTATAGTCCAGGTGATTTTCAATAAAATTGAATTTTCTACAAAATGTGTAGAAATATTCTAACGATCCAAATGGCCGTTGGCATGACAATTACAGGTCTCAACGCCTATTGATAGAGGTATCAACCATCGGAATCGGAGCACAATTGCAGATTTTCGATTTTGTAGCTCTGATTTTGTGGGCTATAGTCCAGGTGATTTTCAATAAAATTGAATTTTCTACAAAATGTGTAGAAATATTCTAACGATCCAAATGGCCGTTGGCATGACAATTACAGGTCTCAACGCCTATTGATAGAGGTATCAACCATCGGAATCGGAGCACAATTGCAGATTTTCGATTTTGTAGCTCTGATTTTGTGGGCTATAGTCCAGGTGATTTTCAATAAAATTGAATTTTCTACAAAATGTGTAGAAATATTCTAACGATCCAAATGGCCGTTGGCATGACAATTACAGGTCTCAACGCCTATTGATAGAGGTATCAACCATCGGAATCGGAGCACAATTGCAGATTTTCGATTTTGTAGCTCTGATTTTGTGGGCTGTCCAGGTGATTTTCAATAAAATTGAATTTTCTACAAAATGTGTAGAAATATTCTAACGATCCAAATGGCCGTTGGCATGACAATTACAGGTCTCAACGCCTATTGATAGAGGTATCAACCATCGGAATCGGAGCACAATTGCAGATTTTCGATTTTGTAGCTCTGATTTTGTGGGCTATAGTCCAGGTGATTTTCAATAAAATTGAATTTTCTACAAAATGTGTAGAAATATTCTAACGATCCAAATGGCCGTTGGCATGACAATTACAGGTCTCAACGCCTATTGATAGAGGTATCAACCATCGGAATCGGAGCACAATTGCAGATTTTCGATTTTGTAGCTCTGATTTTGTGGGCTATAGTCCAGGTGATTTTCAATAAAATTGAATTTTCTACAAAATGTGTAGAAATATTCTAACGATCCAAATGGCCGTTGGCATGACAATTACAGGTCTCAACGCCTATTGATAGAGGTATCAACCATCGGAATCGGAGCACAATTGCAGATATTCGATTTTGTAGCTCTGATTTTGTGGGCTATAGTCCAGGTGATTTTCAATAAAATTGAATTTTCTACAAAATGTGTAGAAATATTCTAACGATCCAAATGGCCGTTGGCATGACAATTACAGGTCTCAACGCCTATTGATAGAGGTATCAACCATCGGAATCGGAGCACAATTGCAGATTTTCGATTTTGTAGCTCTGATTTTGTGGGCTATAGTCCAGGTGATTTTCAATAAAATTGAATTTTCTACAAAATGTGTAGAAATATTCTAACGATCCAAATGGCCGTTGGCATGACAATTACAGGTCTCAACGCCTATTGATAGAGGTATCAACCATCGGAATCGGAGCACAATTGCAGATTTTCGATTTTGTAGCTCTGATTTTGTGGGCTATAGTCCAGGTGATTTTCAATAAAATTGAATTTTCTACAAAATGTGTAGAAATATTCTAACGATCCAAATGTCCGTTGGCATGACAATTACAGGTCTCAACGCCTATTGATAGAGGTATCAACCATCGGAATCGGAGCACAATTGCAGATTTTCGATTTTGTAGCTCTGATTTTGTGGGCTATAGTCCAGGTGATTTTCAATAAAATTGAATTTTCTACAAAATGTGTAGAAATATTCTAACGATCCAAATGGCCGTTGGCATGACAATTACAGGTCTCAACGCCTATTGATAGAGGTATCAACCATCGGAATCGGAGCACAATTGCAGATTTTCGATTTTGTAGCTCTGATTTTGTGGGCTGTAGTCCAGGTGATTTTCAATAAAATTGAATTTTCTACAAAATGTGTAGAAATATTCTAACGATCCAAATGGCCGTTGGCATGGCAATTACAGGTCTCAACGCCTATTGATAGAGGTATCAACCATCGGAATCGGAGCACAATTGCAGATTTTCGATTTTGTAGCTCTGATTTTGTGGGCTATAGTCCAGGTGATTTTCAATAAAATTGAATTTTCTACAAAATGTGTAGAAATATTCTAACGATCCAAATGGCCGTTGGCATGACAATTACAGGTCTCAACGCCTATTGATAGAGGTATCAACCATCGGAATCGGAGCACAATTGCAGATTTTCGATTTTGTAGCTCTGATTTTGTGGGCTATAGTCCAGGTGATTTTCAATAAAATTGAATTTTCTACAAAATGTGTAGAAATATTCTAACGATCCAAATGGCCGTTGGCATGACAATTACAGGTCTCAACGCCTATTGATAGAGGTATCAACCATCGGAATCGGAGCACAATTGCAGATTTTCGATTTTGTAGCTCTGATTTTGTGGGCTATAGTCCAGGTGATTTTCAATAAAATTGAATTTTCTACAAAATGTGTAGAAATATTCTAACGATCCAAATGGCCGTTGGCATGACAATTACAGGTCTCAACGCCTATTGATAGAGGTATCATCCATCGGAATCGGAGCACAATTGCAGATTTTCGATTTTGTAGCTCTGATTTTGTGGGCAGTCCAGGTGATTTTCAATAAAATTGAATTTTCTACAAAATGTGTAGAAATATTCTAACGATCCAAATGGCCGTTGGCATGACAATTACAGGTCTCAACGCCTATTGATAGAGGTATCAACCATCGGAATCGGAGCACAATTGCAGATTTTCGATTTTGTAGCTCTGATTTTGTGGGCTATAGTCCAGGTGATTTTCAATAAAATTGAATTTTCTACAAAATGTGTAGAAATATTCTAACGATCCAAATGGCCGTTGGCATGACAATTACAGGTCTCAACGCCTATTGATAGAGGTATCAACCATCGGAATCGGAGCACAATTGCAGATTTTCGATTTTGTAGCTCTGATTTTGTGGGCTATAGTCCAGGTGATTTTCAATAAAATTGAATTTTCTACAAAATGTGTAGAAATATTCTAACGATCCAAATGGCCGTTGGCATGACAATTACAGGTCTCAACGCCTATTGATAGAGGTATCAACCATCGGAATCGGAGCACAATTGCAGATTTTCGATTTTGTAGCTCTGATTTTGTGGGCTATAGAGAAAATTGAATTTTCTACAAAATGTGTAGAAATATTCTAACGATCCAAATGGCCGTTGGCATGACAATTACAGGTCTCAACGCCTATTGATAGAGGTATCAACCATCGGAATCGGAGCACAATTGCAGATTTTCGATTTTGTAGCTCTGATTTTGTGGGCTATAGTCCAGGTGATTTTCAATAAAATTGAATTTTCTACAAAATGTGTAGAAATATTCTAACGATCCAAATGGCCGTTGGCATGACAATTACAGGTCTCAACGCCTATTGATAGAGGTATCATCCATCGGAATCGGAGCACAATTGCAGATTTTCGATTTTGTAGCTCTGATTTTGTGGGCTATAGTCCAGGTGATTTTCAATAAAATTGAATTTTCTACAAAATGTGTAGAAATATTCTAACGATCCAAATGGCCGTTGGCATGACAATTACAGGTCTCAACGCCTATTGATAGAGGTATCAACCATCGGAATCGGAGCACAATTGCAGATTTTCGATTTTGTAGCTCTGATTTTGTGGGCTATAGTCCAGGTGATTTTCAATAAAATTGAATTTTCTACAAAATGTGTAGAAATATTCTAACGATCCAAATGGCCGTTGGCATGACAATTACAGGTCTCAACGCCTATTGATAGAGGTATCAACCATCGGAATCGGAGCACAATTGCAGATTTTCGATTTTGTAGCTCTGATTTTGTGGGCTATAGTCCAGGTGATTTTCAATAAAATTGAATTTTCTACAAAATGTGTAGAAATATTCTAACGATCCAAATGGCCGTTGGCATGACAATTACAGGTCTCAACGCCTATTGATAGAGGTATCATCCATCGGAATCGGAGCACAATTGCAGATTTTCGATTTTGTAGCTCTGATTTTGTGGGCTATAGTCCAGGTGATTTTCAATAAAATTGAATTTTCTACAAAATGTGTAGAAATATTCTAACGATCCAAATGGCCGTTGGCATGACAATTACAGGTCTCGACGCCTATTGATAGAGGTATCAACCATCGGAATCGGAGCACAATTGCAGATTTTCGATTTTGTAGCTCTGATTTTGTGGGCTATAGTCCAGGTGATTTTCAATAAAATTGAATTTTCTACAAAATGTGTAGAAATATTCTAACGATCCAAATGGCCGTTGGCATGACAATTACAGGTCTCAACGCCTATTGATAGAGGTATCAACCATCGGAATCGGAGCACAATTGCAGATTTTCGATTTTGTAGCTCTGATTTTGTGGGCTATAGTCCAGGTGATTTTCAATAAAATTGAATTTTCTACAAAATGTGTAGAAATATTCTAACGATCCAAATGGCCGTTGGCATGACAATTACAGGTCTCAACGCCTATTGATAGAGGTATCAACCATCGGAATCGGAGCACAATTGCAGATTTTCGATTTTGTAGCTCTGATTTTGTGGGCTGTCCAGGTGATTTTCAATAAAATTGAATTTTCTACAAAATGTGTAGAAATATTCTAACGATCCAAATGGCCGTTGGCATGACAATTACAGGTCTCAACGCCTATTGATAGAGGTATCAACCATCGGAATCGGAGCACAATTGCAGATTTTCGATTTTGTAGCTCTGATTTTGTGGGCTATAGTCCAGGTGATTTTCAATAAAATTGAATTTTCTACAAAATGTGTAGAAATATTCTAACGATCCAAATGGCCGTTGGCATGACAATTACAGGTCTCAACGCCTATTGATAGAGGTATCAACCATCGGAATCGGAGCACAATTGCAGATTTTCGATTTTGTAGCTCTGATTTTGTGGGCTATAGTCCAGGTGATTTTCAATAAAATTGAATTTTCTACAAAATGTGTAGAAATATTCTAACGATCCAAATGGCCGTTGGCATGACAATTACAGGTCTCAACGCCTATTGATAGAGGTATCAACCATCGGAATCGGAGCACAATTGCAGATTTTCGATTTTGTAGCTCTGATTTTGTGGGCTATAGTCCAGGTGATTTTCAATAAAATTGAATTTTCTACAAAATGTGTAGAAATATTCTAACGATCCAAATGGCCGTTGGCATGACAATTACAGGTCTCAACGCCTATTGATAGAGGTATCAACCATCGGAATCGGAGCACAATTGCAGATATTCGATTTTGTAGCTCTGATTTTGTGGGCTATAGTCCAGGTGATTTTCAATAAAATTGAATTTTCTACAAAATGTGTAGAAATATTCTAACGATCCAAATGGCCGTTGGCATGACAATTACAGGTCTCAACGCCTATTGATAGAGGTATCAACCATCGGAATCGGAGCACAATTGCAGATTTTCGATTTTGTAGCTCTGATTTTGTGGGCTATAGTCCAGGTGATTTTCAATAAAATTGAATTTTCTACAAAATGTGTAGAAATATTCTAACGATCCAAATGGCCGTTGGCATGACAATTACAGGTCTCAACGCCTATTGATAGAGGTATCAACCATCGGAATCGGAGCACAATTGCAGATTTTCGATTTTGTAGCTCTGATTTTGTGGGCTATAGTCCAGGTGATTTTCAATAAAATTGAATTTTCTACAAAATGTGTAGAAATATTCTAACGATCCAAATGGCCGTTGGCATGACAATTACAGGTCTCAACGCCTATTGATAGAGGTATCAACCATCGGAATCGGAGCACAATTGCAGATTTTCGATTTTGTAGCTCTGATTTTGTGGGGTATAGTCCAGGTGATTTTCAATAAAATTGAATTTTCTACAAAATGTGTAGAAATATTCTAACGATCCAAATGGCCGTTGGCATGACAATTACAGGTCTCAACGCCTATTGATAGAGGTATCAACCATCGGAATCGGAGCACAATTGCAGATTTTCGATTTTGTAGCTCTGATTTTGTGGGCTATAGTCCAGGTGATTTTCAATAAAATTGAATTTTCTACAAAATGTGTAGAAATATTCTAACGATCCAAATGGCCGTTGGCATGACAATTACAGGTCTCAACGCCTATTGATAGAGGTATCAACCATCGGAATCGGAGCACAATTGCAGATTTTCGATTTTGTAGCTCTGATTTTGTGGGCTGTAGTCCAGGTGATTTTCAATAAAATTGAATTTTCTACAAAATGTGTAGAAATATTCTAACGATCCAAATGGCCGTTGGCATGACAATTACAGGTCTCAACGCCTATTGATAGAGGTATCATCCATCGGAATCGGAGCACAATTGCAGATTTCCGATTTTGTAGCTCTGATTTTGTGGGCTATAGTCCAGGTGATTTTCAATAAAATTGAATTTTCTACAAAATGTGTAGAAATATTCTAACGATCCAAATGGCCGTTGGCATGACAATTACAGGTCTCAACGCCTATTGATAGAGGTATCAACCATCGGAATCGGAGCACAATTGCAGATTTTCGATTTTGTAGCTCTGATTTTGTGGGCTATAGTTCAGGTGATTTTCAATAAAATTGAATTTTCTACAAAATGTGTAGAAATATTCTAACGATCCAAATGGCCGTTGGCATGACAATTACAGGTCTCAACGCCTATTGATAGAGGTATCAACCATCGGAATCGGAGCACAATTGCAGATTTTCGATTTTGTAGCTCTGATTTTGTGGGCTATAGTCCAGGTGATTTTCAATAAAATTGAATTTTCTACAAAATGTGTAGAAATATTCTAACGATCCAAATGGCCGTTGGCATGACAATTACAGGTCTCAACGCCTATTGATAGAGGTATCAACCATCGGAATCGGAGCACAATTGCAGATTTTCGATTTTGTAGCTCTGATTTTGTGGGCTATAGTCCAGGTGATTTTCAATAAAATTGAATTTTCTACAAAATGTGTAGAAATATTCTAACGATCCAAATGGCCGTTGGCATGACAATTACAGGTCTCAACGCCTATTGATAGAGGTATCATCCATCGGAATCGGAGCACAATTGCAGATTTTCGATTTTGTAGCTCTGATTTTGTGGGCTATAGTCCAGGTGATTTTCAATAAAATTGAATTTTCTACAAAATGTGTAGAAATATTCTAACGATCCAAATGGCCGTTGGCATGACAATTACAGGTCTCAACGCCTATTGATAGAGGTATCAACCATCGGAATCGGAGCACAATTGCAGATTTTCGATTTTGTAGCTCTGATTTTGTGGGCTATAGTTCAGGTGATTTTCAATAAAATTGAATTTTCTACAAAATGTGTAGAAATATTCTAACGATCCAAATGGCCGTTGGCATGACAATTACAGGTCTCAACGCCTATTGATAGAGGTATCAACCATCGGAATCGGAGCACAATTGCAGATTTTCGATTTTGTAGCTCTGATTTTGTGGGCTATAGTCCAGGTGATTTTCAATAAAATTGAATTTTCTACAAAATGTGTAGAAATATTCTAACGATCCAAATGGCCGTTGGCATGACAATTACAGGTCTCAACGCCTATTGATAGAGGTATCAACCATCGGAATCGGAGCACAATTGCAGATTTTCGATTTTGTAGCTCTGATTTTGTGGGCTATAGTCCAGGTGATTTTCAATAAAATTGAATTTTCTACAAAATGTGTAGAAATATTCTAACGATCCAAATGGCCGTTGGCATGACAATTACAGGTCTCAACGCCTATTGATAGAGGTATCAACCATCGGAATCGGAGCACAATTGCAGATTTTCGATTTTGTAGCTCTGATTTTGTGGGCTATAGTCCAGGTGATTTTCAATAAAATTGAATTTTCTACAAAATGTGTAGAAATATTCTAACGATCCAAATGGCCGTTGGCATGACAATTACAGGTCTCAACGCCTATTGATAGAGGTATCAACCATCGGAATCGGAGCACAATTGCAGATTTTCGATTTTGTAGCTCTGATTTTGTGGGCTATAGTCCAGGTGATTTTCAATAAAATTGAATTTTCTACAAAATGTGTAGAAATATTCTAACGATCCAAATGGCCGTTGGCATGAGCACAATTGCAGATTTTCGATTTTGTAGCTCTGATTTTGTGGGCTATAGTCCAGGTGATTTTCAATAAAATTGAATTTTCTACAAAATGTGTAGAAATATTCTAACGATCCAAATGGCCGTTGGCATGACAATTACAGGTCTCAACGCCTATTGATAGAGGTATCAACCATCGGAATCGGAGCACAATTGCAGATTTTCGATTTTGTAGCTCTGATTTTGTGGGCTATAGTCCAGGTGATTTTCAATAAAATTGAATTTTCTACAAAATGTGTAGAAATATTCTAACGATCCAAATGGCCGTTGGCATGACAATTACAGGTCTCAACGCCTATTGATAGAGGTATCAACCATCGGAATCGGAGCACAATTGCAGATTTTCGATTTTGTAGCTCTGATTTTGTGGGCTATAGTCCAGGTGATTTTCAATAAAATTGAATTTTCTACAAAATGTGTAGAAATATTCTAACGATCCAAATGGCCGTTGGCATGACAATTACAGGTCTCAACGCCTATTGATAGAGGTATCAACCATCGGAATCGGAGCACAATTGCAGATTTTCGATTTTGTAGCTCTGATTTTGTGGGCTATAGTCCAGGTGATTTTCAATAAAATTGAATTTTCTACAAAATGTGTAGAAATATTCTAACGATCCAAATGGCCATTGGCATGACAATTACAGGTCTCAACGCCTATTGATAGAGGTATCAACCATCGGAATCGGAGCACAATTGCAGATTTTCGATTTTGTAGCTCTGATTTTGTGGGCTATAGTCCAGGTGATTTTCAATAAAATTGAATTTTCTACAAAATGTGTAGAAATATTCTAACGATCCAAATGGCCGTTGGCATGACAATTACAGGTCTCAACGCCTATTGATAGAGGTATCAACCATCGGAATCGGAGCACAATTGCAGATTTTCGATTTTGTAGCTCTGATTTTGTGGGCTATAGTCCAGGTGATTTTCAATAAAATTGAATTTTCTACAAAATGTGTAGAAATATTCTAACGATCCAAATGGCCGTTGGCATGACAATTACAGGTCTCAACGCCTATTGATAGAGGTATCAACTATCGGAATCGGAGCACAATTGCAGATTTTCGATTTTGTAGCTCTGATTTTGTGGGCTATAGTCCAGGTGATTTTCAATAAAATTGAATTTTCTACAAAATGTGTAGAAATATTCTAACGATCCAAATGGCCGTTGGCATGACAATTACAGGTCTCAACGCCTATTGATAGAGGTATCAACCATCGGAATCGGAGCACAATTGCAGATTTTCGATTTTGTAGCTCTGATTTTGTGGGCTATAGTCCAGGTGATTTTCAATAAAATTGAATTTTCTACAAAATGTGTAGAAATATTCTAACGATCCAAATGGCCGTTGGCATGACAATTACAGGTCTCAACGCCTATTGATAGAGGTATCAACCATCGGAATCGGAGCACAATTGCAGATTTTCGATTTTGTAGCTCTGATTTTGTGGGCTATAGTCCAGGTGATTTTCAATAAAATTGAATTTTCTACAAAATGTGTAGAAATATTCTAACGATCCAAATGGCCGTTGGCATGACAATTACAGGTCTCAACGCCTATTGATAGAGGTATCAACCATCGGAATCGGAGCACAATTGCAGATTTTCGATTTTGTAGCTCTGATTTTGTGGGCTATAGTCCAGGTGATTTTCAATAAAATTGAATTTTCTACAAAATGTGTAGAAATATTCTAACGATCCAAATGGCCGTTGGCATGACAATTACAGGTCTCAACGCCTATTGATTGAGGTATCAACCATCGGAATCGGAGCACAATTGCAGATTTTCGATTTTGTAGCTCTGATTTTGTGGGCTATAGTCCAGGTGATTTTCAATAAAATTGAATTTTCTACAAAATGTGTAGAAATATTCTAACGATCCAAATGGCCGTTGGCATGACAATTACAGGTCTCAACGCCTATTGATAGAGGTATCAACCATCGGAATCGGAGCACAATTGCAGATTTTCGATTTTGTAGCTCTGATTTTGTGGGCTATAGTCCAGGTGATTTTCAATAAAATTGAATTTTCTACAAAATGTGTAGAAATATTCTAACGATCCAAATGGCCGTTGGCATGACAATTACAGGTCTCAACGCCTATTGATAGAGGTATCAACCATCGGAATCGGAGCACAATTGCAGATTTTCGATTTTGTAGCTCTGATTTTGTGGGCTATAGTCCAGGTGATTTTCAATAAAATTGAATTTTCTACAAAATGTGTAGAAATATTCTAACGATCCAAATGGCCGTTGGCATGACAATTACAGGTCTCAACGCCTATTGATAGAGGTATCAACCATCGGAATCGGAGCACAATTGCAGATTTTCGATTTTGTAGCTCTGATTTTGTGGGCTATAGTCCAGGTGATTTTCAATAAAATTATATTTTCTACAAAATGTGTAGAAATATTCTAACGATCCAAATGGCCGTTGGCATGACAATTACAGGTCTCAACGCCTATTGATAGAGGTATCAACCATCGGAATCGGAGCACAATTGCAGATTTTCGATTTTGTAGCTCTGATTTTGTGGGCTATAGTCCAGGTGATTTTCAATAAAATTGAATTTTCTACAAAATGTGTAGAAATATTCTAACGATCCAAATGGCCGTTGGCATGACAATTACAGGTCTCAACGCCTATTGATTGAGGTATCAACCATCGGAATCGGAGCACAATTGCAGATTTTCGATTTTGTAGCTCTGATTTTGTGGGCTATAGTCCAGGTGATTTTCAATAAAATTGAATTTTCTACAAAATGTGTAGAAATATTCTAACGATCCAAATGGCCGTTGGCATGACAATTACAGGTCTCAACGCCTATTGATAGAGGTATCAACCATCGGAATCGGAGCACAATTGCAGATTTTCGATTTTGTAGCTCTGATTTTGTGGGCTATAGTCCAGGTGATTTTCAATAAAATTGAATTTTCTACAAAATGTGTAGAAATATTCTAACGATCCAAATAGCCGTTGGCATGACAATTACAGGTCTCAACGCCTATTGATAGAGGTATCAACCATCGGAATCGGAGCACAATTGCAGATTTTCGATTTTGTAGCTCTGATTTTGTGGGCTATAGTCCAGGTGATTTTCAATAAAATTGAATTTTCTACAAAATGTGTAGAAATATTCTAACGATCCAAATGGCCGTTGGCATGACAATTACAGGTCTCAACGCCTATTGATAGAGGTATCAACCATCGGAATCGGAGCACAATTGCAGATTTTCGATTTTGTAGCTCTGATTTTGTGGGCTATAGTCCAGGTGATTTTCAATAAAATTGAATTTTCTACAAAATGTGTAGAAATATTCTAACGATCCAAATGGCCGTTGGCATGACAATTACAGGTCTCAACGCCTATTGATAGAGGTATCAACCATCGGAATCGGAGCACAATTGCAGATTTTCGATTTTGTAGCTCTGATTTTGTGGGCTATAGTCCAGGTGATTTTCAATAAAATTGAATTTTCTACAAAATGTGTAGAAATATTCTAACGATCCAAATGGCCGTTGGCATGACAATTACAGGTCTCAACGCCTATTGATAGAGGTATCAACCATCGGAATCGGAGCACAATTGCAGATTTTCGATTTTGTAGCTTCGATTTTGTGGGCTATAGTCCAGGTGATTTTCAATAAAATTGAATTTTCTACAAAATGTGTAGAAATATTCTAACGATCCAAATGGCCGTTGGCATGACAATTACAGGTCTCAACGCCTATTGATAGAGGTATCAACCATCGGAATCGGAGCACAATTGCAGATTTTCGATTTTGTAGCTCTGATTTTGTGGGCTATAGTCCAGGTGATTTTCAATAAAATTGAATTTTCTACAAAATGTGTAGAAATATTCTAACGATCCAAATGGCCGTCGCATGACAATTACAGGCCTCAACGCCTATTGATAGAGGTATCAACCATCGGAATCGGAGCACAATTGCAGATTTTCGATTTTGTAGCTCTGATTTTGTGGGCTATAGTCCAGGTGATTTTCAATAAAATTGAATTTTCTACAAAATGTGTAGAAATATTCTAACGATCCAAATGGCCGTTGGCATGACAATTACAGGTCTCAACGCCTATTGATAGAGGTATCAACCATCGGAATCGGAGCACAATTGCAGATTTTCGATTTTGTAGCTCTGATTTTGTGGGCTATATATAGTCCAGGTGATTTTCAATAAAATTGAATTTTCTACAAAATGTGTAGAAATATTCTAACGATCCAAATGGCCGTTGGCATGACAATTACAGGTCTCAACGCCTATTGATAGAGGTATCAACCATCGGAATCGGAGCACAATTGCAGATTTTCGATTTTGTAGCTCTGATTTTGTGGGCTATAGTCCAGGTGATTTTCAATAAAATTGAATTTTCTACAAAATGTGTAGAAATATTCTAACGATCCAAATGGCCGTTGGCATGACAATTACAGGTCTCAACGCCTATTGATAGAGGTATCAACCATCGGAATCGGAGCACAATTGCAGATTTTCGATTTTGTAGCTCTGATTTTGTGGGCTATAGTCCAGGTGATTTTCAATAAAATTGAATTTTCTACAAAATGTGTAGAAATATTCTAACGATCCAAATGGCCGTTGGCATGACAATTACAGGTCTCAACGCCTATTGATAGAGGTATCAACCATCGGAATCGGAGCACAATTGCAGATTTTCGATTTTGTAGCTCTGATTTTGTGGGCTATATATAGTCCAGGTGATTTTCAATAAAATTGAATTTTCTACAAAATGTGTAGAAATATTCTAACGATCCAAATGGCCGTTGGCATGACAATTACAGGTCTCAACGCCTATTGATAGAGGTATCAACCATCGGAATCGGAGCACAATTGCAGATTTTCGATTTTGTAGCTCTGATTTTGTGGGCTATAGTCCAGGTGATTTTCAATAAAATTGAATTTTCTACAAAATGTGTAGAAATATTCTAACGATCCAAATGGCCGTTGGCATGACAATTACAGGTCTCAACGCCTATTGATAGAGGTATCAACCATCGGAATCGGAGCACAATTGCAGATTTTCGATTTTGTAGCTCTGATTTTGTGGGCTATAGTCCAGGTGATTTTCAATAAAATTGAATTTTCTACAAAATGTGTAGAAATATTCTAACGATCCAAATGGCCGTTGGCATGACAATTACAGGTCTCAACGCCTATTGATAGAGGTATCAACCATCGGAATCGGAGCACAATTGCAGATTTTCGATTTTGTAGCTCTGATTTTGTGGGCTATAGTCCAGGTGATTTTCAATAAAATTGAATTTTCTACAAAATGTGTAGAAATATTCTAACGATCCAAATGGCCGTTGGCATGACAATTACAGGTCTCAACGCCTATTGATAGAGGTATCAACCATCGGAATCGGAGCACAATTGCAGATTTTCGATTTTGTAGCTCTGATTTTGTGGGCTATAGTCCAGGTGATTTTCAATAAAATTGAATTTTCTACAAAATGTGTAGAAATATTCTAACGATCCAAATGGCCGTTGGCATGACAATTACAGGTCTCAACGCCTATTGATAGAGGTATCAACCATCGGAATCGGAGCACAATTGCAGATTTTCGATTTTGTAGCTCTGATTTTGTGGGCTATAGTCCAGGTGATTTTCAATAAAATTGAATTTTCTACAAAATGTGTAGAAATATTCTAACGATCCAAATGGCCGTTGGCATGACAATTACAGGTCTCAACGCCTATTGATAGAGGTATCAACCATCGGAATCGGAGCACAATTGCAGATTTTCGATTTTGTAGCTCTGATTTTGTGGGCTATAGTCCAGGTGATTTTCAATAAAATTGAATTTTCTACAAAATGTGTAGAAATATTCTAACGATCCAAATGGCCGTTGGCATGACAATTACAGGTCTCAACGCCTATTGATAGAGGTATCAACCATCGGAATCGGAGCACAATTGCAGATTTTCGATTTTGTAGCTCTGATTTTGTGGGCTATAGTCCAGGTGATTTTCAATAAAATTGAATTTTCTACAAAATGTGTAGAAATATTCTAACGATCCAAATGGCCGTTGGCATGAAAATTACAGGTCTCAACGCCTATTGATAGAGGTATCAACCATCGGAATCGGAGCACAATTGCAGATTTTCGATTTTGAAGCTCTGATTTTGTGGGCTATAGTCCAGGTGATTTTCAATAAAATTGAATTTTCTACAAAATGTGTAGAAATATTCTAACGATCCAAATGGCCGTTGGCATGACAATTACAGGTCTCAACGCCTATTGATAGAGGTATCAACCATCGGAATCGGAGCACAATTGCAGATTTTCGATTTTGTAGCTCTGATTTTGTGGGCTATAGTCCAGGTGATTTTCAATAAAATTGAATTTTCTACAAAATGTATAGAAATATTCTAACGATCAAAATGGCCGTTGGCATGACAATTACAGGTCTCAACGCCAATTGATAGAGGTATCAACCATCGGAATCGGAGCACAATTGCAGATTTTCGATTTTGTAGCTCTGATTTTGTGGGCTATAGTCCAGGTGATTTTCAATAAAATTGAATTTTCTACAAAATGTGTAGAAATATTCTAACGATCCAAATGGCCGTTGGCATGACAATTACAGGTCTCAACGCCTATTGATAGAGGTATCAACCATCGGAATCGGAGCACAATTGCAGATTTTCGATTTTGTAGCTCTGATTTTGTGGGCTATAGTCCAGGTGATTTTCAATAAAATTGAATTTTCTACAAAATGTATAGAAATATTCTAACGATCAAAATGGCCGTTGGCATGACAATTACAGGTCTCAACGCCAATTGATAGAGGTATTAACCATCGGAATCGGAGCACAATTGCAGATTTTCGATTTTGTAGCTCTGATTTTGTGGGCTATAGTCCAGGTGATTTTCAATAAAATTGAATTTTCTACAAAATGTGTAGAAATATTCTAACGATCCAAATGGCCGTTGGCATGACAATTACAGGTCTCAACGCCTATTGATAGAGGTATCAACCATCGGAATCGGAGCACAATTGCAGATTTTCGATTTTGTAGCTCTGATTTTGTGGGCTATAGTCCAGGTGATTTTCAATAAAATTGAATTTTCTACAAAATGTGTAGAAATATTCTAACGATCCAAATGGCCGTTGGCATGACAATTACAGGTCTCAACGCCTATTGATAGAGGTATCAACCATCGGAATCGGAGCACAATTGCAGATTTTCGATTTTGTAGCTCTGTTTTTGTGGGCTATAGTCCAGGTGATTTTCAATAAAATTGAATTTTCTACAAAATGTGTAGAAATATTCTAACGATCCAAATGGCCGTTGGCATGACAATTACAGGTCTCAACGCCTATTGATAGAGATATCAACCATCGGAATCGGAGCACAATTGCAGATTTTCAATTTTGTAGCTCTGATTTTGTGGGCTATAGTCCAGGTGATTTTCAATAAAATTGAATTTTCTACAAAATGTGTAGAAATATTCTAACGATCCAAATGGCCGTTGGCATGACAATTACAGGTCTCAACGCCTATTGATAGAGGTATCAACCATCGGAATCGGAGCACAATTGCAGATTTTCGATTTTGTAGCTCTGATTTTGTGGGCTATAGTCCAGGTGATTTTCAATAAAATTGAATTTTCTACAAAATGTGTAGAAATATTCTAACGATCCAAATGGCCGTTGGCATGACAATTACAGGTCTCAACGCCTATTGATAGAGGTATCAACCATCGGAATCGGAGCACAATTGCAGATTTTCGATTTTGTAGCTCTGATTTTGTGGGCTATAGTCCAGGTGATTTTCAATAAAATTGAATTTTCTACAAAATGTGTAGAAATATTCTAACGATCCAAATGGCCGTTGGCATGACAATTACAGGTCTCAACGCCTATTGATAGAGGTATCAACCATCGGAATCGGAGCACAATTGCAGATTTTCGATTTTGTAGCTCTGATTTTGTGGGCTATAGTCCAGGTGATTTTCAATAAAATTGAATTTTCTACAAAATGTGTAGAAATATTCTAACGATCCAAATGGCCGTTGGCATGACAATTACAGGTCTCGACGCCTATTGATAGAGGTATCAACCATCGGAATCGGAGCACAATTGCAGATTTTCGATTTTGTAGCTCTGATTTTGTGGGCTATAGTCCAGGTGATTTCCAATAAAATTGAATTTTCTACAAAATGTGTAGAAATATTCTAACGATCCAAATGGCCGTTGGCATGACAATTACAGGTCTCAACGCCTATTGATAGAGGTATCAACCATCGGAATCGGAGCACAATTGCAGATTTTCGATTTTGTAGCTCTGATTTTGTGGGCTATATATAGTCCAGGTGATTTTCAATAAAATTGAATTTTCTACAAAATGTGTAGAAATATTCTAACGATCCAAATGGCCGTTGGCATGACAATTACAGGTCTCAACGCCTATTGATAGAGGTATCAACCATCGGAATCGGAGCACAATTGCAGATTTTCGATTTTGTAGCTCTGATTTTGTGGGCTATAGTCCAGGTGATTTTCAATAAAATTGAATTATCTACAAAATGTGTAGAAATATTCTAACGATCCAACTGGCCGTTCGCATGACAATTACAGGTCTCAACGCCTATTGATAGAGGTATCAACCATCGGAATCGGAGCACAATTGCAGATTTTCGATTTTGTAGCTCTGATTTTGTGGGCTATAGTCCAGGTGATTTTCAATAAAATTGAATTTTCTACAAAATGTGTAGAAATATTCTAACGATCCAAATGGCCGTTGGCATGACAATTACAGGTCTCAACGCCTATTGATAGAGGTATCAACCATCGGAATCGGAGCACAATTGCAGATTTTCGATTTTGTAGCTCTGATTTTGTGGGCTATAGTCCAGGTGATTTTCAATAAAATTGAATTTTCTACAAAATGTGTAGAAATATTCTAACGATCCAAATGGCCGTTGGCATGACAATTACAGGTCTCAACGCCTATTGATAGAGGTATCAACCATCGGAATCGGAGCACAATTGCAGATTTTCGATTTTGTAGCTCTGATTTTGTGGGCTATAGTCCAGGTGATTTTCAATAAAATTGAATTTTCTACAAAATGTGTAGAAATATTCTAACGATCCAAATGGCCGTTGGCATGACAATTACAGGTCTCAACGCCTATTGATAGAGGTATCAACCATCGGAATCGGAGCACAATTGCAGATTTTCGATTTTGTAGCTCTGATTTTGTGGGCTATAGTCCAGGTGATTTTCAATAAAATTGAATTTTCTACAAAATGTGTAGAAATATTCTAACGATCCAAATGGCCGTTGGCATGACAATTACAGGTCTCAACGCCTATTGATAGAGGTATCAACCATCGGAATCGGAGCACAATTGCAGATTTTCGATTTTGTAGCTCTGATTTTGTGGGCTATAGTCCAAGTGATTTTCAATAAAATTGAATTTTCTACAAAATGTGTAGAAATATTCTAACGATCCAAATGGCCGTTGGCATGACAATTACAGGTCTCAACGCCTATTGATAGAGGTATCAACCATCGGAATCGGAGCACAATTGCAGATTTTCGATTTTGTAGCTCTGATTTTGTGGGCTATAGTCCAGGTGATTTTCAATAAAATTGAATTTTCTACAAAATGTGTAGAAATATTCTAACGATCCAAATGGCCGTTGGCATGACAATTACAGGTCTCAACGCCTATTGATAGAGGTATCAACCATCGGAATCGGAGCACAATTGCAGATTTTCGATTTTGTAGCTCTGATTTTGTGGGCTATAGTCCAGGTGATTTTCAATAAAATTGAATTTTCTACAAAATGTGTAGAAATATTCTAACGATCCAAATGGCCGTTGGCATGACAATTACAGGTCTCAACGCCTATTGATAGAGGTATCAACCATCGGAATCGGAGCACAATTGCAGATTTTCGATTTTGTAGCTCTGATTTTGTGGGCTATAGTCCAGGTGATTTTCAATAAAATTGAATTTTCTACAAAATGTGTAGAAATATTCTAACGATCCAAATGGCCGTTGGCATGACAATTACAGGTCTCAACGCCTATTGATAGAGGTATCAACCATCGGAATCGGAGCACAATTGCAGATTTTCGATTTTGTAGCTCTGATTTTGTGGGCTATAGTCCAGGTGATTTTCAATAAAATTGAATTTTCTACAAAATGTGTAGAAATATTCTAACGATCCAAATGGCCGTTGGCATGACAATTACAGGTCTCAACGCCTATTGATAGAGGTATCAACCATCGGAATCGGAGCACAATTGCAGATTTTCGATTTTGTAGCTCTGATTTTGTGGGCTATAGTCCAGGTGATTTTCAATAAAATTGAATTTTCTACAAAATGTGTAGAAATATTCTAACGATCCAAATGGCCGTTGGCATGACAATTACAGGTCTCAACGCCTATTGATAGAGGTATCAACCATCGGAATCGGAGCACAATTGCAGATTTTCGATTTTGTAGCTCTGATTTTGTGGGCTATAGTCCAGGTGATTTTCAATAAAATTGAATTTTCTACAAAATGTGTAGAAATATTCTAACGATCCAAATGGCCGTTGGCATGACAATTACAGGTCTCAACGCCTATTGATAGAGGTATCAACCATCGGAATCGGAGCACAATTGCAGATTTTCGATTTTGTAGCTCTGATTTTGTGGGCTATAGTCCAGGTGATTTTCAATAAAATTGAATTTTCTACAAAATGTGTAGAAATATTCTAACGATCCAAATGGTCGTTGGCATGACAATTACAGGTCTCAACGCCTATTGATAGAGGTATCAACCATCGGAATCGGAGCACAATTGCAGATTTTCGATTTTGTAGCTCTGATTTTGTGGGCTATAGTCCAGGTGATTTTCAATAAAATTGAATTTTCTACAAAATGTGTAGAAATATTCTAACGATCCAAATGGCCGTTGGCATGACAATTACAGGTCTCAACGCCTATTGATAGAGGTATCAACCATCGGAATCGGAGCACAATTGCAGATTTTCGATTTTGTAGCTCTGATTTTGTGGGCTATAGTCCAGGTGATTTTCAATAAAATTGAATTTTCTACAAAATGTGTAGAAATATTCTAACGATCCAAATGGCCGTTGGCATGACAATTACAGGTCTCAACGCCTATTGATAGAGGTATCAACCATCGGAATCGGAGCACAATTGCAGATTTTCGATTTTGTAGCTCTGATTTTGTGGGCTATAGTCCAGGTGATTTTCAATAAAATTGAATTTTCTACAAAATGTGTAGAAATATTCTAACGATCCAAATGGCCGTTGGCATGACAATTACAGGTCTCAACGCCTATTGATAGAGGTATCAACCATCGGAATCGGAGCACAATTGCAGATTTTCGATTTTGTAGCTCTGATTTTGTGGGCTATAGTCCAGGTGATTTTCAATAAAATTGAATTTTCTACAAAATGTGTAGAAATATTCTAACGATCCAAATGGCCGTTGGCATGACAATTACAGGTCTCAACGCCTATTGATAGAGGTATCAACCATCGGAATCGGAGCACAATTGCAGATTTTCAATTTTGTAGCTCTGATTTTGTGGGCTATAGTCCAGGTGATTTCCAATAAAATTGAATTTTCTACAAAATGTGTAGAAATATTCTAACGATCCAAATGGCCGTTGGCATGACAATTACAGGTCTCAACGCCTATTGATAGAGGTATCAACCATCGGAATCGGAGCACAATTGCAGATTTTCGATTTTGTAGCTCTGATTTTGTGGGCTATAGTCCAAGTGATTTTCAATAAAATTGAATTTTCTACAAAATGTGTAGAAATATTCTAACGATCCAAATGGCCGTTGGCATGACAATTACAGGTCTCAACGCCTATTGATAGAGGTATCAACCATCGGAATCGGAGCACAATTGCAGATTTTCGATTTTGTAGCTCTGATTTTGTGGGCTATAGTCCAGGTGATTTTCAATAAAATTGAATTTTCTACAAAATGTGTAGAAATATTCTAACGATCCAAATGGCCGTTGGCATGACAATTACAGGTCTCAACGCCTATTGATAGAGGTATCAACCATCGGAATCGGAGCACAATTGCAGATTTTCGATTTTGTAGCTCTGATTTTGTGGGCTATAGTCCAGGTGATTTTCAATAAAATTGAATTTTCTACAAAATGTGTAGAAATATTCTAACGATCCAAATGGCCGTTGGCATGACAATTACAGGTCTCAACGCCTATTGATAGAGGTATCAACCATCGGAATCGGAGCACAATTGCAGATTTTCGATTTTGTAGCTCTGATTTTGTGGGCTATAGTCCAGGTGATTTTCAATAAAATTGAATTTTCTACAAAATGTGTAGAAATATTCTAACGATCCAAATGGCCGTTGGCATGACAATTACAGGTCTCAACGCCTATTGATAGAGGTATCAACCATCGGAATCGGAGCACAATTGCAGATTTTCGATTTTGTAGCTCTGATTTTGTGGGCTATAGTCCAGGTGATTTTCAATAAAATTGAATTTTCTACAAAATGTGTAGAAATATTCTAACGATCCAAATGGTCGTTGGCATGACAATTACAGGTCTCAACGCCTATTGATAGAGGTATCAACCATCGGAATCGGAGCACAATTGCAGATTTTCGATTTTGTAGCTCTGATTTTGTGGGCTATAGTCCAGGTGATTTTCAATAAAATTGAATTTTCTACAAAATGTGTAGAAATATTGTAACGATCCAAATGGCCGTTGGCATGACAATTACAGGTCTCAACGCCTATTGATAGAGGTATCAACCATCGGAATCGGAGCACAATTGCAGATTTTCGATTTTGTAGCTCTGATTTTGTGGGCTATAGTCCAGGTGATTTTCAATAAAATTGAATTTTCTACAAAATGTGTAGAAATATTCTAACGATCCAAATGGCCGTTGGCATGACAATTACAGGTCTCAACGCCTATTGATAGAGGTATCAACCATCGGAATCGGAGCACAATTGCAGATTTTCGATTTTGTAGCTCTGATTTTGTGGGCTATAGTCCAGGTGATTTTCAATAAAATTGAATTTTCTACAAAATGTGTAGAAATATTCTAACGATCCAAATGGCCGTTGGCATGACAATTACAGGTCTCAACGCCTATTGATAGAGGTATCAACCATCGGAATCGGAGCACAATTGCAGATTTTCGATTTTGTAGCTCTGATTTTGTGGGCTATAGTCCAGGTGATTTTCAATAAAATTGAATTTTCTACAAAATGTGTAGAAATATTCTAACGATCCAAATGGCCGTTGGCATGAAAATTACAGGTCTCAACGCCTATTGATAGAGGTATCAACCATCGGAATCGGAGCACAATTGCAGATTTTCGATTTTGTAGCTCTGATTTTGTGGGCTATAGTCCAGGTGATTTTCAATAAAATTGAATTTTCTACAAAATGTGTAGAAATATTCTAACGATCCAAATGGCCGTTGGCATGACAATTACAGGTCTCAACGCCTATTGATAGAGGTATCAACCATCGGAATCGGAGCACAATTGCAGATTTTCGATTTTGTAGCTCTGATTTTGTGGGCTATAGTCCAGGTGATTTTCAATAAAATTGAATTTTCTACAAAATGTGTAGAAATATTCTAACGATCCAAATGGCCGTTGGCATGACAATTACAGGTCTCAACGCCTATTGATTGAGGTATCAACCATCGGAATCGGAGCACAATTGCAGATTTTCGATTTTGTAGCTCTGATTTTGTGGGCTATAGTCCAGGTGATTTTCAATAAAATTGAATTTTCTACAAAATGTGTAGAAATATTCTAACGATCCAAATGGCCGTTGGCATGACAATTACAGGTCTCAACGCCTATTGATAGAGGTATCAACCATCGGAATCGGAGCACAATTGCAGATTTTCGATTTTGTAGCTCTGATTTTGTGGGCTATAGTCCAGGTGATTTTCAATAAAATTGAATTTTCTACAAAATGTGTAGAAATATTCTAACGATCCAAATGGCCGTTGGCATGACAATTACAGGTCTCAACGCCTATTGATAGAGGTATCAACCATCGGAATCGGAGCACAATTGCAGATTTTCGATTTTGTAGCTCTGATTTTGTGGGCTATAGTCCAGGTGATTTTCAATAAAATTGAATTTTCTACAAAATGTGTAGAAATATTCTAACGATCCAAATGGCCGTTGGCATGACAATTACAGGTCTCAACGCCTATTGATAGAGGTATCAACCATCGGAATCGGAGCACAATTGCAGATTTTCGATTTTGTAGCTCTGATTTTGTGGGCTATAGTCCAGGTGATTTTCAATAAAATTGAATTTTCTACAAAATGTGTAGAAATATTCTAACGATCCAAATGGCCGTTGGCATGACAATTACAGGTCTCAACGCCTATTGATTGAGGTATCAACCATCGGAATCGGAGCACAATTGCAGATTTTCGATTTTGTAGCTCTGATTTTGTGGGCTATAGTCCAGGTGATTTTCAATAAAATTGAATTTTCTACAAAATGTGTAGAAATATTCTAACGATCCAAATGGCCGTTGGCATGACAATTACAGGTCTCAACGCCTATTGATAGAGGTATCAACCATCGGAATCGGAGCACAATTGCAGATTTTCGATTTTGTAGCTCTGATTTTGTGGGCTATAGTCCAGGTGATTTTCAATAAAATTGAATTTTCTACAAAATGTGTAGAAATATTCTAACGATCCAAATGGCCGTTGGCATGAAAATTACAGGTCTCAACGCCTATTGATAGAGGTATCAACCATCGGAATCGGAGCACAATTGCAGATTTTCGATTTTGTAGCTCTGATTTTGTGGGCTATAGTCCAGGTGATTTTCAATAAAATTGAATTTTCTACAAAATGTGTAGAAATATTCTAACGAACCAAATGGCCGTTGGCATGACAATTACAGGTCTCAACGCCTATTGATAGAGGTATCAACCATCGGAATCGGAGCACAATTGCAGATTTTCGATTTTGTAGCTCTGATTTTGTGGGCTATAGTCCAGGTGATTTTCAATAAAATTGAATTTTCTACAAAATGTATAGAAATATTCTAACGATCAAAATGGCCGTTGGCATGACAATTACAGGTCTCAACGCCAATTGATAGAGGTATCAACCATCGGAATCGGAGCACAATTGCAGATTTTCGATTTTGTAGCTCTGATTTTGTGGGCTATAGTCCAAGTGATTTTCAATAAAATTGAATTTTCTACAAAATGTGTAGAAATATTCTAACGATCCAAATGGCCGTTGGCATGACAATTACAGGTCTCAACGCCTATTGATAGAGGTATCAACCATCGGAATCGGAGCACAATTGCAGATTTTCGATTTTGTAGCTCTGATTTTGTGGGCTATAGTCCAGGTGATTTTCAATAAAATTGAATTTTCTACAAAATGTGTAGAAATATTCTAACGATCCAAATGGCCGTTGGCATGACAATTACAGGTCTCAACGCCTATTGATAGAGGTATCAACCATCGGAATCGGAGCACAATTGCAGATTTTCGATTTTGTAGCTCTGATTTTGTGGGCTATAGTCCAGGTGATTTTCAATAAAATTGAATTTTCTACAAAATGTGTAGAAATATTCTAACGATCCAAATGGCCGTT
The DNA here is from genome assembly GCA_958295665.1 of Tipula vernalis. Classification (NCBI taxonomy): domain Eukaryota; kingdom Metazoa; phylum Arthropoda; class Insecta; order Diptera; family Tipulidae; genus Tipula; species Tipula vernalis. Next base: position 35,354 of record CATQIW010000067.1, on the reverse strand, counting down.
GGCATGACAATTACAGGTCTCAACGCCTATTGATAGAGGTATCAACCATCGGAATCGGAGCACAATTGCAGATTTTCGATTTTGTAGCTCTGATTTTGTGGGCTATAGTCCAGGTGATTTTCAATAAAATTGAATTTTCTACAAAATGTGTAGAAATATTCTAACGATCCAAATGGCCGTTGGCATGACAATTACAGGTCTCAACGCCTATTGATAGAGGTATCAACCATCGGAATCGGAGCACAATTGCAGATTTTCGATTTTGTAGCTCTGATTTTGTGGGCTATAGTCCAGGTGATTTTCAATAAAATTGAATTTTCTACAAAATGTGTAGAAATATTCTAACGATCCAAATGGCCGTTGGCATGACAATTACAGGTCTCAACGCCTATTGATAGAGGTATCAACCATCGGAATCGGAGCACAATTGCAGATTTTCGATTTTGTAGCTCTGATTTTGTGGGCTATAGTCCAGGTGATTTTCAATAAAATTGAATTTTCTACAAAATGTATAGAAATATTCTAACGATCAAAATGGCCGTTGGCATGACAATTACAGGTCTCAACGTTAATTGATAGAGGTATCAACCATCGGAATCGGAGCACAATTGCAGATTTTCGATTTTGTAGCTCTGATTTTGTGGGCTATAGTCCAGGTGATTTTCAATAAAATTGAATTTTCTACAAAATGTGTAGAAATATTCTAACGATCCAAATGGCCGTTGGCATGACAATTACAGGTCTCAACGCCTATTGATAGAGGTATCAACCATCGGAATCGGAGCACAATTGCAGATTTTCGATTTTGTAGCTCTGATTTTGTGGGCTATAGTCCAGGTGATTTTCAATAAAATTGAATTTTCTACAAAATGTGTAGAAATATTCTAACGATCCAAATGGCCGTTGGCATGACAATTACAGGTCTCAACGCCTATTGATAGAGGTATCAACCATCGGAATCGGAGCACAATTGCAGATTTTCGATTTTGTAGCTCTGATTTTGTGGGCTATAGTCCAGGTGATTTTCAATAAAATTGAATTTTCTACAAAATGTATAGAAATATTCTAACGATCAAAATGGCCGTTGGCATGACAATTACAGGTCTCAACGCCAATTGATAGAGGTATCAACCATCGGAATCGGAGCACAATTGCAGATTTTCGATTTTGTAGCTCTGATTTTGTGGGCTATAGTCCAGGTGATTTTCAATAAAATTGAATTTTCTACAAAATGTGTAGAAATATTCTAACGATCCAAATGGCCGTTGGCATGACAATTACAGGTCTCAACGCCTATTGATAGAGGTATCAACCATCGGAATCGGAGCACAATTGCAGATTTTCGATTTTGTAGCTCTGATTTTGTGGGCTATAGTCCAGGTGATTTTCAATAAAATTGAATTTTCTACAAAATGTGTAGAAATATTCTAACGATCCAAATGGCCGTTGGCATGACAATTACAGGTCTCAACGCCTATTGATAGAGGTATCAACCATCGGAATCGGAGCACAATTGCAGATTTTCGATTTTGTAGCTCTGATTTTGTGGGCTATAGTCCAGGTGATTTTCAATAAAATTGAATTTTCTACAAAATGTGTAGAAATATTCTAACGATCCAAATGGCCGTTGGCATGACAATTACAGGTCTCAACGCCTATTGATAGAGGTATCAACCATCGGAATCGGAGCACAATTGCAGATTTTCGATTTTGTAGCTCTGATTTTGTGGGCTATAGTCCAGGTGATTTTCAATAAAATTGAATTTTCTACAAAATGTGTAGAAATATTCTAACGATCCAAATGGCCGTTGGCATGACAATTACAGGTCTCAACGCCTATTGATAGAGGTATCAACCATCGGAATCGGAGCACAATTGCAGATTTTCGATTTTGTAGCTCTGATTTTGTGGGCTATAGTCCAGGTGATTTTCAATAAAATTGAATTTTCTACAAAATGTGTAGAAATATTCTAACGATCCAAATGGCCGTTGGCATGACAATTACAGGTCTCAACGCCTATTGATAGAGGTATCAACCATCGGAATCGGAGCACAATTGCAGATTTTCGATTTTGTAGCTCTGATTTTGTGGGCTATAGTCCAGGTGATTTTCAATAAAATTGAATTTTCTACAAAATGTGTAGAAATATTCTAACGATCCAAATGGCCGTTGGCATGACAATTACAGGTCTCAACGCCTATTGATAGAGGTATCAACCATCGGAATCGGAGCACAATTGCAGATTTTCGATTTTGTAGCTCTGATTTTGTGGGCTATAGTCCAGGTGATTTTCAATAAAATTGAATTTTCTACAAAATGTGTAGAAATATTCTAACGATCCAAATGGCCGTTGGCATGACAATTACAGGTCTCAACGCCTATTGATAGAGGTATCAACCATCGGAATCGGAGCACAATTGCAGATTTTCAATTTTGTAGCTCTGATTTTGTGGGCTATAGTCCAGGTGATTTTCAATAAAATTGAATTTTCTACAAAATGTGTAGAAATATTCTAACGATCCAAATGGCCGTTGGCATGACAATTACAGGTCTCAACGCCTATTGATAGAGGTATCAACCATCGGAATCGGAGCACAATTGCAGATTTTCGATTTTGTAGCTCTGATTTTGTGGGCTATAGTCCAGGTGATTTTCAATAAAATTGAATTTTCTACAAAATGTGTAGAAATATTCTAACGATCCAAATGGCCGTTGGCATGACAATTACAGGTCTCAACGCCTATTGATAGAGGTATCAACCATCGGAATCGGAGCACAATTGCAGATTTTCGATTTTGTAGCTCTGATTTTGTGGGCTATAGTCCAGGTGATTTTCAATAAAATTGAATTTTCTACAAAATGTGTAGAAATATTCTAACGATCCAAATGGCCGTTGGCATGACAATTACAGGTCTCAACGCCTATTGATAGAGGTATCAACCATCGGAATCGGAGCACAATTGCAGATTTTCGATTTTGTAGCTCTGATTTTGTGGGCTATAGTCCAGGTGATTTTCAATAAAATTGAATTTTCTACAAAATGTGTAGAAATATTCTAACGATCCAAATGGCCGTTGGCATGACAATTACAGGTCTCAACGCCTATTGATAGAGGTATCAACCATCGGAATCGGAGCACAATTGCAGATTTTCGATTTTGTAGCTCTGATTTTGTGGGCTATAGTCCAGGTGATTTTCAATAAAATTGAATTTTCTACAAAATGTGTAGAAATATTCTAACGATCCAAATGGCCGTTGGCATGACAATTACAGGTCTCAACGCCTATTGATAGAGGTATCAACCATCGGAATCGGAGCACAATTGCAGATTTTCGATTTTGTAGCTCTGATTTTGTGGGCTATAGTCCAGGTGATTTTCAATAAAATTGAATTTTCTACAAAATGTGTAGAAATATTCTAACGATCCAAATGGTCGTTGGCATGACAATTACAGGTCTCAACGCCTATTGATAGAGGTATCAACCATCGGAATCGGAGCACAATTGCAGATTTTCGATTTTGTAGCTCTGATTTTGTGGGCTATAGTCCAGGTGATTTTCAATAAAATTGAATTTTCTACAAAATGTGTAGAAATATTCTAACGATCCAAATGGCCGTTGGCATGACAATTACAGGTCTCAACGCCTATTGATAGAGGTATCAACCATCGGAATCGGAGTACAATTGCAGATTTTCAATTTTGTAGCTCTGATTTTGTGGGCTATAGTCCAGGTGATTTCCAATAAAATTGAATTTTCTACAAAATGTGTAGAAATATTCTAACGATCCAAATGGCCGTTGGCATGACAATTACAGGTCTCAACGCCTATTGATAGAGGTATCAACCATCGGAATCGGAGCACAATTGCAGATTTTCGATTTTGTAGCTCTGATTTTGTGGGCTATAGTCCAAGTGATTTTCAATAAAATTGAATTTTCTACAAAATGTGTAGAAATATTCTAACGATCCAAATGGCCGTTGGCATGACAATTACAGGTCTCAACGCCTATTGATAGAGGTATCAACCATCGGAATCGGAGCACAATTGCAGATTTTCGATTTTGTAGCTCTGATTTTGTGGGCTATAGTCCAGGTGATTTTCAATAAAATTGAATTTTCTACAAAATGTGTAGAAATATTCTAACGATCCAAATGGCCGTTGGCATGACAATTACAGGTCTCAACGCCTATTGATAGAGGTATCAACCATCGGAATCGGAGCACAATTGCAGATTTTCGATTTTGTAGCTCTGATTTTGTGGGCTATAGTCCAGGTGATTTTCAATAAAATTGAATTTTCTACAAAATGTATAGAAATATTCTAACGATCAAAATGGCCGTTGGCATGACAATTACAGGTCTCAACGCCAATTGATAGAGGTATCAACCATCGGAATCGGAGCACAATTGCAGATTTTCGATTTTGTAGCTCTGATTTTGTGGGCTATAGTCCAGGTGATTTTCAATAAAATTGAATTTCTACAAAATGTGTAGAAATATTCTAACGATCCAAATGGCCGTTGGCATGACAATTACAGGTCTCAACGCCTATTGATAGAGGTATCAACCATCGGAATCGGAGCACAATTGCAGATTTTCGATTTTGTAGCTCTGATTTTGTGGGCTATAGTCCAGGTGATTTTCAATAAAATTGAATTTTCTACAAAATGTGTAGAAATATTCTAACGATCCAAATGGCCGTTGGCATGACAATTACAGGTCTCAACGCCTATTGATAGAGGTATCAACCATCGGAATCGGAGCACAATTGCAGATTTTCGATTTTGTAGCTCTGATTTTGTGGGCTATAGTCCAGGTGATTTTCAATAAAATTGAATTTTCTACAAAATGTGTAGAAATATTCTAACGATCCAAATGGCCGTTGGCATGACAATTACAGGTCTCAACGCCTATTGATAGAGGTATCAACCATCGGAATCGGAGCACAATTGCAGATTTTCGATTTTGTAGCTCTGATTTTGTGGGCTATAGTCCAGGTGATTTTCAATAAAATTGAATTTTCTACAAAATGTGTAGAAATATTCTAACGATCCAAATGGCCGTTGGCATGACAATTACAGGTCTCAACGCCTATTGATAGAGGTATCAACCATCGGAATCGGAGCACAATTGCAGATTTTCGATTTTGTAGCTCTGATTTTGTGGGCTATAGTCCAGGTGATTTTCAATAAAATTGAATTTTCTACAAAATGTGTAGAAATATTCTAACGATCCAAATGGCCGTTGGCATGACAATTACAGGTCTCAACGCCTATTGATAGAGGTATCAACCATCGGAATCGGAGCACAATTGCAGATTTTCGATTTTGTAGCTCTGATTTTGTGGGCTATAGTCCAGGTGATTTTCAATAAAATTGAATTTTCTACAAAATGTGTAGAAATATTCTAACGATCCAAATGGCCGTTGGCATGACAATTACAGGTCTCAACGCCTATTGATAGAGGTATCAACCATCGGAATCGGAGCACAATTGCAGATTTTCGATTTTGTAGCTCTGATTTTGTGGGCTATAGTCCAGGTGATTTTCAATAAAATTGAATTTTCTACAAAATGTATAGAAATATTCTAACGATCAAAATGGCCGTTGGCATGACAATTACAGGTCTCAACGCCAATTGATAGAGGTATCAACCATCGGAATCGGAGCACAATTGCAGATTTTCGATTTTGTAGCTCTGATTTTGTGGGCTATAGTCCAGGTGATTTTCAATAAAATTGAATTTTCTACAAAATGTGTAGAAATATTCTAACGATCCAAATGGCCGTTGGCATGACAATTACAGGTCTCAACGCCTATTGATAGAGGTATCAACCATCGGAATCGGAGCACAATTGCAGATTTTCGATTTTGTAGCTCTGATTTTGTGGGCTATAGTCCAGGTGATTTTCAATAAAATTGAATTTTCTACAAAATGTGTAGAAATATTGTAACGATCCAAATGGCCGTTGGCATGACAATTACAGGTCTCAACGCCTATTGATAGAGGTATCAACCATCGGAATCGGAGCACAATTGCAGATTTTCGATTTTGTAGCTCTGATTTTGTGGGCTATAGTCCAGGTGATTTTCAATAAAATTGAATTTTCTACAAAATGTGTAGAAATATTCTAACGATCCAAATGGCCGTTGGCATGACAATTACAGGTCTCAACGCCTATTGATAGAGGTATCAACCATCGGAATCGGAGCACAATTGCAGATTTTCGATTTTGTAGCTCTGATTTTGTGGGCTATAGTCCAGGTGATTTTCAATAAAATTGAATTTTCTACAAAATGTGTAGAAATATTCTAACGATCCAAATGGCCGTTGGCATGACAATTACAGGTCTCAACGCCTATTGATAGAGGTATCAACCATCGGAATCGGAGCACAATTGCAGATTTTCGATTTTGTAGCTCTGATTTTGTGGGCTATAGTCCAGGTGATTTTCAATAAAATTGAATTTTCTACAAAATGTGTAGAAATATTCTAACGATCCAAATGGCCGTTGGCATGACAATTACAGGTCTCAACGCCTATTGATAGAGGTATCAACCATCGGAATCGGAGCACAATTGCAGATTTTCGATTTTGTAGCTCTGATTTTGTGGGCTATAGTCCAGGTGATTTTCAATAAAATTGAATTTTCTACAAAATGTGTAGAAATATTCTAACGATCCAAATGGCCGTTGGCATGACAATTACAGGTCTCAACGCCTATTGATAGAGGTATCAACCATCGGAATCGGAGCACAATTGCAGATTTTCAATTTTGTAGCTCTGATTTTGTGGGCTATAGTCCAGGTGATTTTCAATAAAATTGAATTTTCTACAAAATGTGTAGAAATATTCTAACGATCCAAATGGCCGTTGGCATGACAATTACAGGTCTCAACGCCTATTGATAGAGGTATCAACCATCGGAATCGGAGCACAATTGCAGATTTTCGATTTTGTAGCTCTGATTTTGTGGGCTATAGTCCAGGTGATTTTCAATAAAATTGAATTTTCTACAAAATGTGTAGAAATATTCTAACGATCCAAATGGCCGTTGGCATGACAATTACAGGTCTCAACGCCTATTGATAGAGGTATCAACCATCGGAATCGGAGCACAATTGCAGATTTTCGATTTTGTAGCTCTGATTTTGTGGGCTATAGTCCAGGTGATTTTCAATAAAATTGAATTTTCTACAAAATGTGTAGAAATATTCTAACGATCCAAATGGCCGTTGGCATGACAATTACAGGTCTCAACGCCTATTGATAGAGGTATCAACCATCGGAATCGGAGCACAATTGCAGATTTTCGATTTTGTAGCTCTGATTTTGTGGGCTATAGTCCAGGTGATTTTCAATAAAATTGAATTTTCTACAAAATGTGTAGAAATATTCTAACGATCCAAATGGCCGTTGGCATGACAATTACAGGTCTCAACGCCTATTGATAGAGGTATCAACCATCGGAATCGGAGCACAATTGCAGATTTTCGATTTTGTAGCTCTGATTTTGTGGGCTATAGTCCAGGTGATTTTCAATAAAATTGAATTTTCTACAAAATGTGTAGAAATATTCTAACGATCCAAATGGCCGTTGGCATGACAATTACAGGTCTCAACGCCTATTGATAGAGGTATCAACCATCGGAATCGGAGCACAATTGCAGATTTTCGATTTTGTAGCTCTGATTTTGTGGGCTATAGTCCAGGTGATTTTCAATAAAATTGAATTTTCTACAAAATGTGTAGAAATATTCTAACGATCCAAATGGCCGTTGGCATGACAATTACAGGTCTCAACGCCTATTGATAGAGGTATCAACCATCGGAATCGGAGCACAATTGCAGATTTTCGATTTTGTAGCTCTGATTTTGTGGGCTATAGTCCAGGTGATTTTCAATAAAATTGAATTTTCTACAAAATGTGTAGAAATATTCTAACGATCCAAATGGCCGTTGGCATGACAATTACAGGTCTCAACGCCTATTGATAGAGGTATCAACCATCGGAATCGGAGCACAATTGCAGATTTTCGATTTTGTAGCTCTGATTTTGTGGGCTATAGTCCAGGTGATTTTCAATAAAATTGAATTTTCTACAAAATGTGTAGAAATATTCTAACGATCCAAATGGTCGTTGGCATGACAATTACAGGTCTCAACGCCTATTGATAGAGGTATCAACCATCGGAATCGGAGCACAATTGCAGATTTTCGATTTTGTAGCTCTGATTTTGTGGGCTATAGTCCAGGTGATTTCCAATAAAATTGAATTTTCTACAAAATGTGTAGAAATATTCTAACGATCCAAATGGCCGTTGGCATGACAATTACAGGTCTCAACGCCTATTGATAGAGGTATCAACCATCGGAATCGGAGCACAATTGCAGATTTTCGATTTTGTAGCTCTGATTTTGTGGGCTATAGTCCAAGTGATTTTCAATAAAATTGAATTTTCTACAAAATGTGTAGAAATATTCTAACGATCCAAATGGCCGTTGGCATGACAATTACAGGTCTCAACGCCTATTGATAGAGGTATCAACCATCGGAATCGGAGCACAATTGCAGATTTTCGATTTTGTAGCTCTGATTTTGTGGGCTATAGTCCAGGTGATTTTCAATAAAATTGAATTTTCTACAAAATGTGTAGAAATATTCTAACGATCCAAATGGCCGTTGGCATGACAATTACAGGTCTCAACGCCTATTGATAGAGGTATCACAACCATCGGAATCGGAGCACAATTGCAGATTTTCGATTTTGTAGCTCTGATTTTGTGGGCTATAGTCCAGGTGATTTTCAATAAAATTGAATTTTCTACAAAATGTGTAGAAATATTCTAACGATCCAAATGGCCGTTGGCATGACAATTACAGGTCTCAACGCCTATTGATAGAGGTATCAACCATCGGAATCGGAGCACAATTGCAGATTTTCGATTTTGTAGCTCTGTTTTTGTGGGCTATAGTCCAGGTGATTTTCAATAAAATTGAATTTTCTACAAAATGTGTAGAAATATTCTAACGATCCAAATGGCCGTTGGCATGACAATTACAGGTCTCAACGCCTATTGATAGAGGTATCAACCATCGGAATCGGAGCACAATTGCAGATTTTCGATTTTGTAGCTCTGATTTTGTGGGCTATAGTCCAGGTGATTTTCAATAAAATTGAATTTTCTACAAAATGTGTAGAAATATTCTAACGATCCAAATGGCTGTTGGCATGACAATTACAGGTCTCAACGCCTATTGATAGAGGTATCAACCATCGGAATCGGAGCACAATTGCAGATTTTCGATTTTGTAGCTCTGATTTTGTGGGCTATAGTCCAGGTGATTTTCAATAAAATTGAATTTTCTACAAAATGTGTAGAAATATTCTAACGATCCAAATGGCCGTTGGCATGACAATTACAGGTCTCAACGCCTATTGATAGAGGTATCAACCATCGGAATCGGAGCACAATTGCAGATTTTCGATTTTGTAGCTCTGATTTTGTGGGCTATAGTCCAGGTGATTTTCAATAAAATTGAATTTTCTACAAAATGTGTAGAAATATTCTAACGATCCAAATGGCCGTTGGCATGACAATTACAGGTCTCAACGCCTATTGATAGAGGTATCAACCATCGGAATCGGAGCACAATTGCAGATTTTCAATTTTGTAGCTCTGATTTTGTGGGCTATAGTCCAGGTGATTTCCAATAAAATTGAATTTTCTACAAAATGTGTAGAAATATTCTAACGATCCAAATGGCCGTTGGCATGACAATTACAGGTCTCAACGCCTATTGATAGAGGTATCAACCATCGGAATCGGAGCACAATTGCAGATTTTCGATTTTGTAGCTCTGATTTTGTGGGCTATAGTCCAGGTGATTTTCAATAAAATTGAATTTTCTACAAAATGTGTAGAAATATTCTAACGATCCAAATGGCCGTTGGCATGACAATTACAGGTCTCAACGCCTATTGATAGAGGTATCAACCATCGGAATCGGAGCACAATTGCAGATTTTCGATTTTGTAGCTCTGATTTTGTGGGCTATAGTCCAGGTGATTTTCAATAAAATTGAATTTTCTACAAAATGTGTAGAAATATTCTAACGATCCAAATGGCCGTTGGCATGACAATTACAGGCCTCAACGCCTATTGATTGAGGTATCAACCATCGGAATCGGACCACAATTGCAGATTTTCGATTTTGTAGCTCTTATTTTGTGGGCTATAGTCCAGGTGATTTTCAATAAAATTGAATTTTCTACAAAATGTGTAGAAATATTCTAACGATCCAAATGGCCGTTGGCATGACAATTACAGGTCTCAACGCCTATTGATAGAGGTATCAACCATCGGAATCGGAGCACAATTGCAGATTTTCGATTTTGTAGCTCTGATTTTGTGGGCTATAGTCCAGGTGATTTTCAATAAAATTGAATTTTCTACAAAATGTGTAGAAATATTCTAACGATCCAAATGGCCGTTGGCATGACAATTACAGGTCTCAACGCCTATTGATAGAGGTATCAACCATCGGAATCGGAGCACAATTGCAGATTTTCGATTTTGTAGCTCTGATTTTGTGGGCTATAGTCCAGGTGATTTTCAATAAAATTGAATTTTCTACAAAATGTGTAGAAATATTCTAACGATCCAAATGGCCGTTGGCATGACAATTACAGGTCTCAACGCCTATTGATAGAGGTATCAACCATCGGAATCGGAGCACAATTGCAGATTTTCGATTTTGTAGCTCTGATTTTGTGGGCTATAGTCCAGGTGATTTTCAATAAAATTGAATTTTCTACAAAATGTGTAGAAATATTCTAACGATCCAAATGGCCGTTGGCATGACAATTACAGGTCTCAACGCCTATTGATAGAGGTATCAACCATCGGAATCGGAGCACAATTGCAGATTTTCGATTTTGTAGCTCTGATTTTGTGGGCTATAGTCCAGGTGATTTTCAATAAAATTGAATTTTCTACAAAATGTGTAGAAATATTCTAACGATCCAAATGGCCGTTGGCATGACAATTACAGGTCTCAACGCCTATTGATAGAGGTATCAACCATCGGAATCGGAGCACAATTGCAGATTTTCGATTTTGTAGCTCTGATTTTGTGGGCTATAGTCCAGGTGATTTTCAATAAAATTGAATTTTCTACAAAATGTGTAGAAATATTCTAACGATCCAAATGGCCGTTGGCATGACAATTACAGGTCTCGACGCCTATTGATAGAGGTATCAACCATCGGAATCGGAGCACAATTGCAGATTTTCGATTTTGTAGCTCTGATTTTGTGGGCTATAGTCCAGGTGATTTTCAATAAAATTGAATTTTCTACAAAATGTGTAGAAATATTCTAACGATCCAAATGGCCGTTGGCATGACAATTACAGGTCTCAACGCCTATTGATAGAGGTATCAACCATCGGAATCGGAGCACAATTGCAGATTTTCGATTTTGTAGCTCTGATTTTGTGGGCTATAGTCCAGGTGATTTTCAATAAAATTGAATTTTCTACAAAATGTGTAGAAATATTCTAACGATCCAAATGGCCGTTGGCATGACAATTACAGGTCTCAACGCCTATTGATAGAGGTATCAACCATCGGAATCGGAGCACAATTGCAGATTTTCGATTTTGTAGCTCTGATTTTGTGGGCTATAGTCCAGGTGATTTTCAATAAAATTGAATTTTCTACAAAATGTGTAGAAATATTCTAACGATCCAAATGGCCGTTGGCATGACAATTACAGGTCTCAACGCCTATTGATAGAGGTATCAACCATCGGAATCGGAGCACAATTGCAGATTTTCGATTTTGTAGCTCTGATTTTGTGGGCTATAGTCCAGGTGATTTTCAATAAAATTGAATTTTCTACAAAATGTGTAGAAATATTCTAACGATCCAAATGGCCGTTGGCATGACAATTACAGGTCTCAACGCCTATTGATAGAGGTATCAACCATCGGAATCGGAGCACAATTGCAGATTTTCAATTTTGTAGCTCTGATTTTGTGGGCTATAGTCCAGGTGATTTCCAATAAAATTGAATTTTCTACAAAATGTGTAGAAATATTCTAACGATCCAAATGGCCGTTGGCATGACAATTACAGGTCTCAACGCCTATTGATAGAGGTATCAACCATCGGAATCGGAGCACAATTGCAGATTTTCGATTTTGTAGCTCTGATTTTGTGGGCTATAGTCCAGGTGATTTTCAATAAAATCGAATTTTCTACAAAATGTGTAGAAATATTCTAACGATCCAAATGGCCGTTGGCATGACAATTACAGGTCTCAACGCCTATTGATAGAGGTATCAACCATCGGAATCGGAGCACAATTGCAGATTTTCGATTTTGTAACTCTGATTTTGTGGGCTATAGTCCAGGTGATTTTCAATAAAATTGAATTTTCTACAAAATGTGTAGAAATATTCTAACGATCCAAATGGCCGTTGGCATGACAATTACAGGTCTCAACGCCTATTGATAGAGGTATCAACCATCGGAATCGGAGCACAATTGCAGATTTTCGATTTTGTAGCTCTGATTTTGTGGGCTATAGTCCAGGTGATTTTCAATAAAATTGAATTTTCTACAAAATGTGTAGAAATATTCTAACGATCCAAATGGCCGTTGGCATGACAATTACAGGTCTCAACGCCTATTGATAGAGGTATCAACCATCGGAATCGGAGCACAATTGCAGATTTTCAATTTTGTAGCTCTGATTTTGTGGGCTATAGTCCAGGTGATTTTCAATAAAATTGAATTTTCTACAAAATGTGTAGAAATATTCTAACGATCCAAATGGCCGTTGGCATGACAATTACAGGTCTCAACGCCTATTGATAGAGGTATCAACCATCGGAATCGGAGCACAATTGCAGATTTTCGATTTTGTAGCTCTGATTTTGTGGGCTATAGTCCAGGTGATTTTCAATAAAATTGAATTTTCTACAAAATGTGTAGAAATATTCTAACGATCCAAATGGCCGTTGGCATGACAATTACAGGTCTCAACGCCTATTGATAGAGGTATCAACCATCGGAATCGGAGCACAATTGCAGATTTTCAATTTTGTAGCTCTGATTTTGTGGGCTATAGTCCAGGTGATTTTCAATAAAATTGAATTTTCTACAAAATGTGTAGAAATATTCTAACGATCCAAATGGCCGTTGGCATGACAATTACAGGTCTCAACGCCTATTGATAGAGGTATCAACCATCGGAATCGGAGCACAATTGCAGATTTTCGATTTTGTAGCTCTGATTTTGTGGGCTATAGTCCAGGTGATTTTCAATAAAATTGAATTTTCTACAAAATGTGTAGAAATATTCTAACGATCCAAATGGCCGTTGGCATGACAATTACAGGTCTCAACGCCTATTGATAGAGGTATCAACCATCGGAATCGGAGCACAATTGCAGATTTTCGATTTTGTAGCTCTGATTTTGTGGGCTATAGTCCAGGTGATTTTCAATAAAATTGAATTTTCTACAAAATGTGTAGAAATATTCTAACGATCCAAATGGCCGTTGGCATGACAATTACAGGTCTCAACGCCTATTGATAGAGGTATCAACCATCGGAATCGGAGCACAATTGCAGATTTTCGATTTTGTAGCTCTGATTTTGTGGGCTATAGTCCAGGTGATTTTCAATAAAATTGAATTTTCTACAAAATGTGTAGAAATATTCTAACGATCCAAATGGCCGTTGGCATGACAATTACAGGTCTCAACGCCTATTGATAGAGGTATCAACCATCGGAATCGGAGCACAATTGCAGATTTTCGATTTTGTAGCTCTGATTTTGTGGGCTATAGTCCAGGTGATTTTCAATAAAATTGAATTTTCTACAAAATGTGTAGAAATATTCTAACGATCCAAATGGCCGTTGGCATGACAATTACAGGTCTCGACGCCTATTGATAGAGGTATCAACCATCGGAATCGGAGCACAATTGCAGATTTTCGATTTTGTAGCTCTGATTTTGTGGGCTATAGTCCAGGTGATTTTCAATAAATTGAATTTTCTACAAAATGTGTAGAAATATTCTAACGATCCAAATGGCCGTTGGCATGACAATTACAGGTCTCAACGCCTATTGATAGAGGTATCAACCATCGGAATCGGAGCACAATTGCAGATTTTCGATTTTGTAGCTCTGATTTTGTGGGCTATAGTCCAGGTGATTTTCAATAAAATTGAATTTTCTACAAAATGTGTAGAAATATTCTAACGATCCAAATGGCCGTTGGCATGACAATTACAGGTCTCAACGTCTATTGATTGAGGTATCAACCATCGGAATCGGAGCACAATTGCAGATTTTCGATTTTGTAGCTCTGATTTTGTGGGCTATAGTCCAGGTGATTTTCAATAAAATTGAATTTTCTACAAAATGTGTAGAAATATTCTAACGATCCAAATGGCCGTTGGCATGACAATTACAGGTCTCAACGCCTATTGATAGAGGTATCAACCATCGGAATCGGAGCACAATTGCAGATTTTCGATTTTGTAGCTCTGATTTTGTGGGCTATAGTCCAGGTGATTTTCAATAAAATTGAATTTTCTACAAAATGTGTAGAAATATTCTAACGATCCAAATGGCCGTTGGCATGACAATTACAGGTCTCAACGCCTATTGATAGAGGTATCAACCATCGGAATCGGAGCACAATTGCAGATTTTCGATTTTGTAGCTCTGATTTTGTGGGCTATAGTCCAGGTGATTTTCAATAAAATTGAATTTTCTACAAAATGTGTAGAAATATTCTAACGATCCAAATGGCCGTTGGCATGACAATTACAGGTCTCAACGCCTATTGATAGAGGTATCAACCATCGGAATCGGAGCACAATTGCAGATTTTCGATTTTGTAGCTCTGATTTTGTGGGCTATAGTCCAGGTGATTTTCAATAAAATTGAATTTTCTACAAAATGTGTAGAAATATTCTAACGATCCAAATGGCCGTTGGCATGACAATTACAGGTCTCAACGCCTATTGATAGAGGTATCAACCATCGGAATCGGAGCACAATTGCAGATTTTCGATTTTGTAGCTCTGATTTTGTGGGCTATAGTCCAGGTGATTTTCAATAAAATTGAATTTTCTACAAAATGTGTAGAAATATTCTAACGATCCAAATGGCCGTTGGCATGACAATTACAGGTCTCAACGCCTATTGATAGAGGTATCAACCATCGGAATCGGAGCACAATTGCAGATTTTCGATTTTGTAGCTCTGATTTTGTGGGCTATAGTCCAGGTGATTTTCAATAAAATTGAATTTTCTACAAAATGTGTAGAAATATTCTAACGATCCAAATGGCCGTTGGCATGACAATTACAGGTCTCGACGCCTATTGATAGAGGTATCAACCATCGGAATCGGAGCACAATTGCAGATTTTCGATTTTGTAGCTCTGATTTTGTGGGCTATAGTCCAGGTGATTTTCAATAAAATTGAATTTTCTACAAAATGTGTAGAAATATTCTAACGATCCAAATGGCCGTTGGCATGACAATTACAGGTCTCAACGCCTATTGATAGAGGTATCAACCATCGGAATCGGAGCACAATTGCAGATTTTCGATTTTGTAGCTCTGATTTTGTGGGCTATAATAGTCCAGGTGATTTTCAATAAAATTGAATTTTCTACAAAATGTGTAGAAATATTCTAACGATCCAAATGGCCGTTGGCATGACAATTACAGGTCTCAACGCCTATTGATAGAGGTATCAACCATCGGAATCGGAGCACAATTGCAGATTTTCGATTTTGTAGCTCTGATTTTGTGGGCTATAGTCCAGGTGATTTTCAATAAAATTGAATTTTCTACAAAATGTGTAGAAATATTCTAACGATCCAAATGGCCGTTGGCATGACAATTACAGGTCTCAACGCCTATTGATAGAGGTATCAACCATCGGAATCGGAGCACAATTGCAGATTTTCGATTTTGTAGCTCTGATTTTGTGGGCTATAGTCCAGGTGATTTTCAATAAAATTGAATTTTCTACAAAATGTGTAGAAATATTCTAACGATCCAAATGGCCGTTGGCATGACAATTACAGGTCTCAACGCCTATTGATAGAGGTATCAACCATCGGAATCGGAGCACAATTGCAGATTTTCAATTTTGTAGCTCTGATTTTGTGGGCTATAGTCCAGGTGATTTCCAATAAAATTGAATTTTCTACAAAATGTGTAGAAATATTCTAACGATCCAAATGGCCGTTGGCATGACAATTACAGGTCTCAACGCCTATTGATAGAGGTATCAACCATCGGAATCGGAGCACAATTGCAGATTTTCGATTTTGTAGCTCTGATTTTGTGGGCTATAGTCCAGGTGATTTTCAATAAAATCGAATTTTCTACAAAATGTGTAGAAATATTCTAACGATCCAAATGGCCGTTGGCATGACAATTACAGGTCTCAACGCCTATTGATAGAGGTATCAACCATCGGAATCGGAGCACAATTGCAGATTTTCGATTTTGTAGCTCTGATTTTGTGGGCTATAGTCCAGGTGATTTTCAATAAAATTGAATTTTCTACAAAATGTGTAGAAATATTCTAACGATCCAAATGGCCGTTGGCATGACAATTACAGGTCTCAACGCCTATTGATAGAGGTATCAACCATCGGAATCGGAGCACAATTGCAGATTTTCGATTTTGTAGCTCTGATTTTGTGGGCTATAGTCCAGGTGATTTTCAATAAAATTGAATTTTCTACAAAATGTGTAGAAATATTCTAACGATCCAAATGGCCGTTGGCATGACAATTACAGGTCTCAACGCCTATTGATAGAGGTATCAACCATCGGAATCGGAGCACAATTGCAGATTTTCAATTTTGTAGCTCTGATTTTGTGGGCTATAGTCCAGGTGATTTTCAATAAAATTGAATTTTCTACAAAATGTGTAGAAATATTCTAACGATCCAAATGGCCGTTGGCATGACAATTACAGGTCTCAACGCCTATTGATAGAGGTATCAACCATCGGAATCGGAGCACAATTGCAGATTTTCGATTTTGTAGCTCTGATTTTGTGGGCTATAGTCCAGGTGATTTTCAATAAAATTGAATTTTCTACAAAATGTGTAGAAATATTCTAACGATCCAAATGGCCGTTGGCATGACAATTACAGGTCTCAACGCCTATTGATAGAGGTATCAACCATCGGAATCGGAGCACAATTGCAGATTTTCGATTTTGTAGCTCTGATTTTGTGGGCTATAGTCCAGGTGATTTTCAATAAAATTGAATTTTCTACAAAATGTGTAGAAATATTCTAACGATCCAAATGGCCGTTGGCATGACAATTACAGGTCTCAACGCCTATTGATAGAGGTATCAACCATCGGAATCGGAGCACAATTGCAGATTTTCGATTTTGTAGCTCTGATTTTGTGGGCTATAGTCCAGGTGATTTTCAATAAAATTGAATTTTCTACAAAATGTGTAGAAATATTCTAACGATCCAAATGGCCGTTGGCATGACAATTACAGGTCTCAACGCCTATTGATAGAGGTATCAACCATCGGAATCGGAGCACAATTGCAGATTTTCGATTTTGTAGCTCTGATTTTGTGGGCTATAGTCCAGGTGATTTTCAATAAAATTGAGTTTTCTACAAAATGTGTAGAAATATTCTAACGATCCAAATGGCCGTTGGCATGACAATTACAGGTCTCAACGCCTATTGATAGAGGTATCAACCATCGGAATCGGAGCACAATTGCAGATTTTCGATTTTGTAGCTCTGATTTTGTGGGCTATAGTCCAGGTGATTTTCAATAAAATTGAATTTTCTACAAAATGTGTAGAAATATTCTAACGATCCAAATGGCCGTTGGCATGACAATTACAGGTCTCAACGCCTATTGATAGAGGTATCAACCATCGGAATCGGAGCACAATTGCAGATTTTCGATTTTGTAGCTCTGATTTTGTGGGCTATAGTCCAGGTGATTTTCAATAAAATTGAATTTTCTACAAAATGTGTAGAAATATTCTAACGATCCAAATGGCCGTTGGCATGACAATTACAGGTCTCGACGCCTATTGATAGAGGTATCAACCATCGGAATCGGAGCACAATTGCAGATTTTCGATTTTGTAGCTCTGATTTTGTGGGCTATAGTCCAGGTGATTTTCAATAAATTGAATTTTCTACAAAATGTGTAGAAATATTCTAACGATCCAAATGGCCGTTGGCATGACAATTACAGGTCTCAACGCCTATTGATAGAGGTATCAACCATCGGAATCGGAGCACAATTGCAGATTTTCGATTTTGTAGCTCTGATTTTGTGGGCTATAGTCCAGGTGATTTTCAATAAAATTGAATTTTCTACAAAATGTGTAGAAATATTCTAACGATCCAAATGGCCGTTGGCATGACAATTACAGGTCTCAACGTTTATTGATTGAGGTATCAACCATCGGAA
This sequence comes from Tipula vernalis, assembly GCA_958295665.1. Taxonomy (NCBI): domain Eukaryota; kingdom Metazoa; phylum Arthropoda; class Insecta; order Diptera; family Tipulidae; genus Tipula; species Tipula vernalis. The sequence continues at coordinate 16,836 of CATQIW010000067.1, read as the reverse complement.
TCGGAGCACAATTGCAGATTTTCGATTTTGTAGCTCTGATTTTGTGGGCTATAGTCCAGGTGATTTTCAATAAAATCGAATTTTCTACAAAATGTGTAGAAATATTCTAACGATCCAAATGGCCGTTGGCATGACAATTACAGGTCTCAACGCCTATTGATAGAGGTATCAACCATCGGAATCGGAGCACAATTGCAGATTTTCGATTTTGTAGCTCTGATTTTGTGGGCTATAGTCCAGGTGATTTTCAATAAAATTGAATTTTCTACAAAATGTGTAGAAATATTCTAACGATCCAAATGGCCGTTGGCATGACAATTACAGGTCTCAACGCCTATTGATAGAGGTATCAACCATCGGAATCGGAGCACAATTGCAGATTTTCGATTTTGTAGCTCTGATTTTGTGGGCTATAGTCCAGGTGATTTCCAATAAAATTGAATTTTCTACAAAATGTGTAGAAATATTCTAACGATCCAAATGGCCGTTGGCATGACAATTACAGGTCTCAACGCCTATTGATAGAGGTATCAACCATCGGAATCGGAGCACAATTGCAGATTTTCGATTTTGTAGCTCTGATTTTGTGGGCTATAGTCCAGGTGATTTTCAATAAAATCGAATTTTCTACAAAATGTGTAGAAATATTCTAACGATCCAAATGGCCGTTGGCATGACAATTACAGGTCTCAACGCCTATTGATAGAGGTATCAACCATCGGAATCGGAGCACAATTGCAGATTTTCGATTTTGTAGCTCTGATTTTGTGGGCTATAGTCCAGGTGATTTTCAATAAAATTGAATTTTCTACAAAATGTGTAGAAATATTCTAACGATCCAAATGGCCGTTGGCATGACAATTACAGGTCTCAACGCCTATTGATAGAGGTATCAACCATCGGAATCGGAGCACAATTGCAGATTTTCGATTTTGTAGCTCTGATTTTGTGGGCTATAGTCCAGGTGATTTTCAATAAAATTGAATTTTCTACAAAATGTGTAGAAATATTCTAACGATCCAAATGGCCGTTGGCATGACAATTACAGGTCTCAACGCCTATTGATAGAGGTATCAACCATCGGAATCGGAGCACAATTGCAGATTTTCAATTTTGTAGCTCTGATTTTGTGGGCTATAGTCCAGGTGATTTTCAATAAAATTGAATTTTCTACAAAATGTGTAGAAATATTCTAACGATCCAAATGGCCGTTGGCATGACAATTACAGGTCTCAACGCCTATTGATAGAGGTATCAACCATCGGAATCGGAGCACAATTGCAGATTTTCGATTTTGTAGCTCTGATTTTGTGGGCTATAGTCCAGGTGATTTTCAATAAAATTGAATTTTCTACAAAATGTGTAGAAATATTCTAACGATCCAAATGGCCGTTGGCATGACAATTACAGGTCTCAACGCCTATTGATAGAGGTATCAACCATCGGAATCGGAGCACAATTGCAGATTTTCAATTTTGTAGCTCTGATTTTGTGGGCTATAGTCCAGGTGATTTTCAATAAAATTGAATTTTCTACAAAATGTGTAGAAATATTCTAACGATCCAAATGGCCGTTGGCATGACAATTACAGGTCTCAACGCCTATTGATAGAGGTATCAACCATCGGAATCGGAGCACAATTGCAGATTTTCGATTTTGTAGCTCTGATTTTGTGGGCTATAGTCCAGGTGATTTTCAATAAAATTGAATTTTCTACAAAATGTGTAGAAATATTCTAACGATCCAAATGGCCGTTGGCATGACAATTACAGGTCTCAACGCCTATTGATAGAGGTATCAACCATCGGAATCGGAGCACAATTGCAGATTTTCGATTTTGTAGCTCTGATTTTGTGGGCTATAGTCCAGGTGATTTTCAATAAAATTGAGTTTTCTACAAAATGTGTAGAAATATTCTAACGATCCAAATGGCCGTTGGCATGACAATTACAGGTCTCAACGCCTATTGATAGAGGTATCAACCATCGGAATCGGAGCACAATTGCAGATTTTCGATTTTGTAGCTCTGATTTTGTGGGCTATAGTCCAGGTGATTTTCAATAAAATTGAATTTTCTACAAAATGTGTAGAAATATTCTAACGATCCAAATGGCCGTTGGCATGACAATTACAGGTCTCAACGCCTATTGATAGAGGTATCAACCATCGGAATCGGAGCACAATTGCAGATTTTCGATTTTGTAGCTCTGATTTTGTGGGCTATAGTCCAGGTGATTTTCAATAAAATTGAATTTTCTACAAAATGTGTAGAAATATTCTAACGATCCAAATGGCCGTTGGCATGACAATTACAGGTCTCGACGCCTATTGATAGAGGTATCAACCATCGGAATCGGAGCACAATTGCAGATTTTCGATTTTGTAGCTCTGATTTTGTGGGCTATAGTCCAGGTGATTTTCAATAAATTGAATTTTCTACAAAATGTGTAGAAATATTCTAACGATCCAAATGGCCGTTGGCATGACAATTACAGGTCTCAACGCCTATTGATAGAGGTATCAACCATCGGAATCGGAGCACAATTGCAGATTTTCGATTTTGTAGCTCTGATTTTGTGGGCTATAGTCCAGGTGATTTTCAATAAAATTGAATTTTCTACAAAATGTGTAGAAATATTCTAACGATCCAAATGGCCGTTGGCATGACAATTACAGGTCTCAACGTTTATTGATTGAGGTATCAACCATCGGAATCGGAGCACAATTGCAGATTTTCGATTTTGTAGCTCTGATTTTGTGGGCTATAGTCCAGGTGATTTTCAATAAAATTGAATTTTCTACAAAATGTGTAGAAATATTCTAACGATCCAAATGGCCGTTGGCATGACAATTACAGGTCTCGACGCCTATTGATAGAGGTATCAACCATCGGAATCGGAGCACAATTGCAGATTTTCGATTTTGTAGCTCTGATTTTGTGGGCTATAGTCCAGGTGATTTCCAATAAAATTGAATTTTCTACAAAATGTGTAGAAATATTCTAACGATCCAAATGGCCGTTGGCATGACAATTACAGGTCTCAACGCCTATTGATAGAGGTATCAACCATCGGAATCGGAGCACAATTGCAGATTTTCGATTTTGTAGCTCTGATTTTGTGGGCTATAGTCCAGGTGATTTTCAATAAAATCGAATTTTCTACAAAATGTGTAGAAATATTCTAACGATCCAAATGGCCGTTGGCATGACAATTACAGGTCTCAACGCCTATTGATAGAGGTATCAACCATCGGAATCGGAGCACAATTGCAGATTTTCGATTTTGTAGCTCTGATTTTGTGGGCTATAGTCCAGGTGATTTTCAATAAAATTGAATTTTCTACAAAATGTGTAGAAATATTCTAACGATCCAAATGGCCGTTGGCATGACAATTACAGGTCTCAACGCCTATTGATAGAGGTATCAACCATCGGAATCGGAGCACAATTGCAGATTTTCGATTTTGTAGCTCTGATTTTGTGGGCTATAGTCCAGGTGATTTTCAATAAAATTGAATTTTCTACAAAATGTGTAGAAATATTCTAACGATCCAAATGGCCGTTGGCATGACAATTACAGGTCTCAACGCCTATTGATAGAGGTATCAACCATCGGAATCGGAGCACAATTGCAGATTTTCAATTTTGTAGCTCTGATTTTGTGGGCTATAGTCCAGGTGATTTTCAATAAAATTGAATTTTCTACAAAATGTGTAGAAATATTCTAACGATCCAAATGGCCGTTGGCATGACAATTACAGGTCTCAACGCCTATTGATAGAGGTATCAACCATCGGAATCGGAGCACAATTGCAGATTTTCGATTTTGTAGCTCTGATTTTGTGGGCTATAGTCCAGGTGATTTTCAATAAAATTGAATTTTCTACAAAATGTGTAGAAATATTCTAACGATCCAAATGGCCGTTGGCATGACAATTACAGGTCTCAACGCCTATTGATAGAGGTATCAACCATCGGAATCGGAGCACAATTGCAGATTTTCAATTTTGTAGCTCTGATTTTGTGGGCTATAGTCCAGGTGATTTTCAATAAAATTGAATTTTCTACAAAATGTGTAGAAATATTCTAACGATCCAAATGGCCGTTGGCATGACAATTACAGGTCTCAACGCCTATTGATAGAGGTATCAACCATCGGAATCGGAGCACAATTGCAGATTTTCGATTTTGTAGCTCTGATTTTGTGGGCTATAGTCCAGGTGATTTTCAATAAAATTGAATTTTCTACAAAATGTGTAGAAATATTCTAACGATCCAAATGGCCGTTGGCATGACAATTACAGGTCTCAACGCCTATTGATAGAGGTATCAACCATCGGAATCGGAGCACAATTGCAGATTTTCGATTTTGTAGCTCTGATTTTGTGGGCTATAGTCCAGGTGATTTTCAATAAAATTGAGTTTTCTACAAAATGTGTAGAAATATTCTAACGATCCAAATGGCCGTTGGCATGACAATTACAGGTCTCAACGCCTATTGATAGAGGTATCAACCATCGGAATCGGAGCACAATTGCAGATTTTCGATTTTGTAGCTCTGATTTTGTGGGCTATAGTCCAGGTGATTTTCAATAAAATTGAATTTTCTACAAAATGTGTAGAAATATTCTAACGATCCAAATGGCCGTTGGCATGACAATTACAGGTCTCAACGCCTATTGATAGAGGTATCAACCATCGGAATCGGAGCACAATTGCAGATTTTCGATTTTGTAGCTCTGATTTTGTGGGCTATAGTCCAGGTGATTTTCAATAAAATCGAATTTTCTACAAAATGTGTAGAAATATTCTAACGATCCAAATGGCCGTTGGCATGACAATTACAGGTCTCGACGCCTATTGATAGAGGTATCAACCATCGGAATCGGAGCACAATTGCAGATTTTCGATTTTGTAGCTCTGATTTTGTGGGCTATAGTCCAGGTGATTTTCAATAAATTGAATTTTCTACAAAATGTGTAGAAATATTCTAACGATCCAAATGGCCGTTGGCATGACAATTACAGGTCTCAACGCCTATTGATAGAGGTATCAACCATCGGAATCGGAGCACAATTGCAGATTTTCGATTTTGTAGCTCTGATTTTGTGGGCTATAGTCCAGGTGATTTTCAATAAAATTGAATTTTCTACAAAATGTGTAGAAATATTCTAACGATCCAAATGGCCGTTGGCATGACAATTACAGGTCTCAACGTTTATTGATTGAGGTATCAACCATCGGAATCGGAGCACAATTGCAGATTTTCGATTTTGTAGCTCTGATTTTGTGGGCTATAGTCCAGGTGATTTTCAATAAAATTGAATTTTCTACAAAATGTGTAGAAATATTCTAACGATCCAAATGGCCGTTGGCATGACAATTACAGGTCTCGACGCCTATTGATAGAGGTATCAACCATCGGAATCGGAGCACAATTGCAGATTTTCGATTTTGTAGCTCTGATTTTGTGGGCTATAGTCCAGGTGATTTTCAATAAAATTGAATTTTCTACAAAATGTGTAGAAATATTCTAACGATCCAAATGGCCGTTGGCATGACAATTACAGGTCTCAACGCCTATTGATAGAGGTATCAACCATCGGAATCGGAGCACAATTGCAGATTTTCGATTTTGTAGCTCTGATTTTGTGGGCTATAGTCCAGGTGATTTTCAATAAAATTGAATTTTCTACAAAATGTGTAGAAATATTCTAACGATCCAAATGGCCGTTGGCATGACAATTACAGGTCTCGACGCCTATTGATAGAGGTATCAACCATCGGAATCGGAGCACAATTGCAGATTTTCGATTTTGTAGCTCTGATTTTGTGGGCTATAGTCCAGGTGATTTTCAATAAATTGAATTTTCTACAAAATGTGTAGAAATATTCTAACGATCCAAATGGCCGTTGGCATGACAATTACAGGTCTCAACGCCTATTGATAGAGGTATCAACCATCGGAATCGGAGCACAATTGCAGATTTTCGATTTTGTAGCTCTGATTTTGTGGGCTATAGTCCAGGTGATTTTCAATAAAATTGAATTTTCTACAAAATGTGTAGAAATATTCTAACGATCCAAATGGCCGTTGGCATGACAATTACAGGTCTCAACGTTTATTGATTGAGGTATCAACCATCGGAATCGGAGCACAATTGCAGATTTTCGATTTTGTAGCTCTGATTTTGTGGGCTATAGTCCAGGTGATTTTCAATAAAATTGAATTTTCTACAAAATGTGTAGAAATATTCTAACGATCCAAATGGCCGTTGGCATGACAATTACAGGTCTCGACGCCTATTGATAGAGGTATCAACCATCGGAATCGGAGCACAATTGCAGATTTTCGATTTTGTAGCTCTGATTTTGTGGGCTATAGTCCAGGTGATTTCCAATAAAATTGAATTTTCTACAAAATGTGTAGAAATATTCTAACGATCCAAATGGCCGTTGGCATGACAATTACAGGTCTCAACGCCTATTGATAGAGGTATCAACCATCGGAATCGGAGCACAATTGCAGATTTTCGATTTTGTAGCTCTGATTTTGTGGGCTATAGTCCAGGTGATTTTCAATAAAATCGAATTTTCTACAAAATGTGTAGAAATATTCTAACGATCCAAATGGCCGTTGGCATGACAATTACAGGTCTCAACGCCTATTGATAGAGGTATCAACCATCGGAATCGGAGCACAATTGCAGATTTTCGATTTTGTAGCTCTGATTTTGTGGGCTATAGTCCAGGTGATTTTCAATAAAATTGAATTTTCTACAAAATGTGTAGAAATATTCTAACGATCCAAATGGCCGTTGGCATGACAATTACAGGTCTCAACGCCTATTGATAGAGGTATCAACCATCGGAATCGGAGCACAATTGCAGATTTTCGATTTTGTAGCTCTGATTTTGTGGGCTATAGTCCAGGTGATTTTCAATAAAATTGAATTTTCTACAAAATGTGTAGAAATATTCTAACGATCCAAATGGCCGTTGGCATGACAATTACAGGTCTCAACGCCTATTGATAGAGGTATCAACCATCGGAATCGGAGCACAATTGCAGATTTTCAATTTTGTAGCTCTGATTTTGTGGGCTATAGTCCAGGTGATTTTCAATAAAATTGAATTTTCTACAAAATGTGTAGAAATATTCTAACGATCCAAATGGCCGTTGGCATGACAATTACAGGTCTCAACGCCTATTGATAGAGGTATCAACCATCGGAATCGGAGCACAATTGCAGATTTTCGATTTTGTAGCTCTGATTTTGTGGGCTATAGTCCAGGTGATTTTCAATAAAATTGAATTTTCTACAAAATGTGTAGAAATATTCTAACGATCCAAATGGCCGTTGGCATGACAATTACAGGTCTCAACGCCTATTGATAGAGGTATCAACCATCGGAATCGGAGCACAATTGCAGATTTTCAATTTTGTAGCTCTGATTTTGTGGGCTATAGTCCAGGTGATTTTCAATAAAATTGAATTTTCTACAAAATGTGTAGAAATATTCTAACGATCCAAATGGCCGTTGGCATGACAATTACAGGTCTCAACGCCTATTGATAGAGGTATCAACCATCGGAATCGGAGCACAATTGCAGATTTTCGATTTTGTAGCTCTGATTTTGTGGGCTATAGTCCAGGTGATTTTCAATAAAATTGAATTTTCTACAAAATGTGTAGAAATATTCTAACGATCCAAATGGCCGTTGGCATGACAATTACAGGTCTCAACGCCTATTGATAGAGGTATCAACCATCGGAATCGGAGCACAATTGCAGATTTTCGATTTTGTAGCTCTGATTTTGTGGGCTATAGTCCAGGTGATTTTCAATAAAATTGAGTTTTCTACAAAATGTGTAGAAATATTCTAACGATCCAAATGGCCGTTGGCATGACAATTACAGGTCTCAACGCCTATTGATAGAGGTATCAACCATCGGAATCGGAGCACAATTGCAGATTTTCGATTTTGTAGCTCTGATTTTGTGGGCTATAGTCCAGGTGATTTTCAATAAAATTGAATTTTCTACAAAATGTGTAGAAATATTCTAACGATCCAAATGGCCGTTGGCATGACAATTACAGGTCTCAACGCCTATTGATAGAGGTATCAACCATCGGAATCGGAGCACAATTGCAGATTTTCGATTTTGTAGCTCTGATTTTGTGGGCTATAGTCCAGGTGATTTTCAATAAAATCGAATTTTCTACAAAATGTGTAGAAATATTCTAACGATCCAAATGGCCGTTGGCATGACAATTACAGGTCTCGACGCCTATTGATAGAGGTATCAACCATCGGAATCGGAGCACAATTGCAGATTTTCGATTTTGTAGCTCTGATTTTGTGGGCTATAGTCCAGGTGATTTTCAATAAATTGAATTTTCTACAAAATGTGTAGAAATATTCTAACGATCCAAATGGCCGTTGGCATGACAATTACAGGTCTCAACGCCTATTGATAGAGGTATCAACCATCGGAATCGGAGCACAATTGCAGATTTTCGATTTTGTAGCTCTGATTTTGTGGGCTATAGTCCAGGTGATTTTCAATAAAATTGAATTTTCTACAAAATGTGTAGAAATATTCTAACGATCCAAATGGCCGTTGGCATGACAATTACAGGTCTCAACGTTTATTGATTGAGGTATCAACCATCGGAATCGGAGCACAATTGCAGATTTTCGATTTTGTAGCTCTGATTTTGTGGGCTATAGTCCAGGTGATTTTCAATAAAATTGAATTTTCTACAAAATGTGTAGAAATATTCTAACGATCCAAATGGCCGTTGGCATGACAATTACAGGTCTCGACGCCTATTGATAGAGGTATCAACCATCGGAATCGGAGCACAATTGCAGATTTTCGATTTTGTAGCTCTGATTTTGTGGGCTATAGTCCAGGTGATTTTCAATAAAATTGAATTTTCTACAAAATGTGTAGAAATATTCTAACGATCCAAATGGCCGTTGGCATGACAATTACAGGTCTCAACGCCTATTGATAGAGGTATCAACCATCGGAATCGGAGCACAATTGCAGATTTTCGATTTTGTAGCTCTGATTTTGTGGGCTATAGTCCAGGTGATTTTCAATAAAATCGAATTTTCTACAAAATGTGTAGAAATATTCTAACGATCCAAATGGCCGTTGGCATGACAATTACAGGTCTCGACGCCTATTGACAGAGGTATCAACCATCGGAATCGGAGCACAATTGCAGATTTTCGATTTTGTAGCTCTGATTTTGTGGGCTATAGTCCAGGTGATTTTCAATAAATTGAATTTTCTACAAAATGTGTAGAAATATTCTAACGATCCAAATGGCCGTTGGCATGACAATTACAGGTCTCAACGCCTATTGATAGAGGTATCAACCATCGGAATCGGAGCACAATTGCAGATTTTCGATTTTGTAGCTCTGATTTTGTGGGCTATAGTCCAGGTGATTTTCAATAAAATTGAATTTTCTACAAAATGTGTAGAAATATTCTAACGATCCAAATGGCCGTTGGCATGACAATTACAGGTCTCAACGTTTATTGATAGAGGTATCAACCATCGGAATCGGAGCACAATTGCAGATTTTCGATTTTATAGCTCTGATTTTGTGGGCTATAGTCCAGGTGATTTTCAATAAAATTGAATTTTCTACAAAATGTGTAGAAATATTCTAACGATCCAAATGGCCGTTGGCATGACAATTACAGGTCTCGACGCCTATTGATAGAGGTATCAACCATCGGAATCGGAGCACAATTGCAGATTTTCGATTTTGTAGCTCTGATTTTGTGGGCTATAGTCCAGGTGATTTTCAATAAATTGAATTTTCTACAAAATGTGTAGAAATATTCTAACGATCCAAATGGCCGTTGGCATGACAATTACAGGTCTCAACGCCTATTGATAGAGGTATCAACCATCGGAATCGGAGCACAATTGCAGATTTTCGATTTTGTAGCTCTGATTTTGTGGGCTATAGTCCAGGTGATTTTCAATAAAATTGAGTTTTCTACAAAATGTGTAGAAATATTCTAACGATCCAAATGGCCGTTGGCATGACAATTACAGGTCTCAACGCCTATTGATAGAGGTATCAACCATCGGAATCGGAGCACAATTGCAGATTTTCGATTTTGTAGCTCTGATTTTGTGGGCTATAGTCCAGGTGATTTTCAATAAAATTGAATTTTCTACAAAATGTGTAGAAATATTCTAACGATCCAAATGGCCGTTGGCATGACAATTACAGGTCTCAACGCCTATTGATAGAGGTATCAACCATCGGAATCGGAGCACAATTGCAGATTTTCGATTTTGTAGCTCTGATTTTGTGGGCTATAGTCCAGGTGATTTTCAATAAAATTGAATTTTCTACAAAATGTGTAGAAATATTCTAACGATCCAAATGGCCGTTGGCATGACAATTACAGGTCTCAACGCCTATTGATAGAGGTATCAACCATCGGAATCGGAGCACAATTGCAGATTTTCGATTTTGTAGCTCTGATTTTGTGGGCTATAGTCCAGGTGATTTTCAATAAAATTGAATTTTCTACAAAATGTGTAGAAATATTCTAACGATCCAAATGGCCGTTGGCATGACAATTACAGGTCTCAACGCCTATTGATAGAGGTATCAACCATCGGAATCGGAGCACAATTGCAGATTTTCGATTTTGTAGCTCTGATTTTGTGGGCTATAGTCCAGGTGATTTTCAATAAAATTGAATTTTCTACAAAATGTGTAGAAATATTCTAACGATCCAAATGGCCGTTGGCATGACAATTACAGGTCTCAACGTCTATTGATTGAGGTATCAACCATCGGAATCGGAGCACAATTGCAGATTTTCGATTTTGTAGCTCTGATTTTGTGGGCTATAGTCCAGGTGATTTTCAATAAAATTGAATTTTCTACAAAATGTGTAGAAATATTCTAACGATCCAAATGGCCGTTGGCATGACAATTACAGGTCTCAACGCCTATTGATAGAGGTATCAACCATCGGAATCGGAGCACAATTGCAGATTTTCGATTTTGTAGCTCTGATTTTGTGGGCTATAGTCCAGGTGATTTTCAATAAAATTGAATTTTCTACAAAATGTGTAGAAATATTCTAACGATCCAAATGGCCGTTGGCATGACAATTACAGGTCTCAACGCCTATTGATAGAGGTATCAACCATCGGAATCGGAGCACAATTGCAGATTTTCGATTTTGTAGCTCTGATTTTGTGGGCTATAGTCCAGGTGATTTTCAATAAAATTGAATTTTCTACAAAATGTGTAGAAATATTCTAACGATCCAAATGGCCGTTGGCATGACAATTACAGGTCTCAACGCCTATTGATAGAGGTATCAACCATCGGAATCGGAGCACAATTGCAGATTTTCGATTTTGTAGCTCTGATTTTGTGGGCTATAGTCCAGGTGATTTTCAATAAAATTGAATTTTCTACAAAATGTGTAGAAATATTCTAACGATCAAAATGGCCGTTGGCATGACAATTACAGGTCTCAACGCCTATTGATAGAGGTATCAACCATCGGAATCGGAGCACAATTGCAGATTTTCGATTTTGTAGCTCTGATTTTGTGGGCTATAGTCCAGGTGATTTTCAATAAAATTGAATTTTCTACAAAATGTGTAGGAATATTCTAACGATCCAAATGGCCGTTGGCATGACAATTACAGGTCTCAACGCCTATTGATAGAGGTATCAACCATCGGAATCGGAGCACAATTGCAGATTTTCGATTTTGTAGCTCTGATTTTGTGGGCTATAGTCCAGGTGATTTTCAATAAAATTGAATTTTCTACAAAATGTGTAGAAATATTCTAACGATCCAAATGGCCGTTGGCATGACAATTACAGGTCTCAACGCCTATTGATTGAGGTATCAACCATCGGAATCGGAGCACAATTGCAGATTTTCGATTTTGTAGCTCTGATTTTGTGGGCTATAGTCCAGGTGATTTTCAATAAAATTGAATTTTCTACAAAATGTGTAGAAATATTCTAACGATCCAAATGGCCGTTGGCATGACAATTACAGGTCTCAACGCCTATTGATATAGGTATCAACCATCGGAATCGGAGCACAATTGCAGATTTTCGATTTTGTAGCTCTGATTTTGTGGGCTATAGTCCAGGTGATTTTCAATAAAATTGAATTTTCTACAAAATGTGTAGAAATATTCTAACGATCCAAATGGCCGTTGGCATGACAATTACAGGTCTCAACGCCTATTGATAGAGGTATCAACCATCGGAATCGGAGCACAATTGCAGATTTTCGATTTTGTAGCTCTGATTTTGTGGGCTATAGTCCAGGTGATTTTCAATAAAATTGAATTTTCTACAAAATGTGTAGAAATATTCTAACGATCCAAATGGCCGTTGGCATGACAATTACAGGTCTCAACGCCTATTGATTGAGGTATCAACCATCGGAATCGGAGCACAATTGCAGATTTTCGATTTTGTAGCTCTGATTTTGTGGGCTATAGTCCAGGTGATTTTCAATAAAATTGAATTTTCTACAAAATGTGTAGAAATATTCTAACGATCCAAATGGCCGTTGGCATGACAATTACAGGTCTCAACGCCTATTGATAGAGGTATCAACCATCGGAATCGGAGCACAATTGCAGATTTTCGATTTTGTAGCTCTGATTTTGTGGGCTATAGTCCAGGTGATTTTCAATAAAATTGAATTTTCTACAAAATGTGTAGAAATATTCTAACGATCCAAATGGCCGTTGGCATGACAATTACAGGTCTCAACGCCTATTGATTGAGGTATCAACCATCGGAATCGGAGCACAATTGCAGATTTTCGATTTTGTAGCTCTGATTTTGTGGGCTATAGTCCAGGTGATTTTCAATAAAATTGAATTTTCTACAAAATGTGTAGAAATATTCTAACGATCCAAATGGCCGTTGGCATGACAATTACAGGTCTCAACGCCTATTGATAGAGGTATCAACCATCGGAATCGGAGCACAATTGCAGATTTTCGATTTTGTAGCTCTGATTTTGTGGGCTATAGTCCAGGTGATTTTCAATAAAATTGAATTTTCTACAAAATGTGTAGAAATATTCTAACGATCCAAATGGCCGTTGGCATGACAATTACAGGTCTCAACGCCTATTGATAGAGGTATCAACCATCGGAATCGGAGCACAATTGCAGATTTTCGATTTTGTAGCTCTGATTTTGTGGGCTATAGTCCAGGTGATTTTCAATAAAATTGAATTTTCTACAAAATGTGTAGAAATATTCTAACGATCCAAATGGCCGTTGGCATGACAATTACAGGTCTCAACGCCTATTGATAGAGGTATCAACCATCGGAATCGGAGCACAATTGCAGATTTTCGATTTTGTAGCTCTGATTTTGTGGGCTATAGTCCAGGTAATTTTCAATAAAATTGAATTTTCTACAAAATGTGTAGAAATATTCTAACGATCCAAATGGCCGTTGGCATGACAATTACAGGTCTCAACGCCTATTGATAGAGGTATCAACCATCGGAATCGGAGCACAATTGCAGATTTTCGATTTTGTAGCTCTGATTTTGTGGGCTATAGTCCAGGTGATTTTCAATAAAATTGAATTTTCTACAAAATGTGTAGAAATATTCTAACGATCCAAATGGCCGTTGGTATGACAATTACAGGTCTCAACGCCTATTGATAGAGGTATCAACCATCGGAATCGGAGCACAATTGCAGATTTTCGATTTTGTAGCTCTGATTTTGTGGGCTATAGTCCAGGTGATTTTCAATAAAATTGAATTTTCTACAAAATGTGTAGAAATATTCTAACGATCCAAATGGCCGTTGGCATGACAATTACAGGTCTCAACGCCTATTGATAGAGGTATCAACCATCGGAATCGGAGCACAATTGCAGATTTTCGATTTTGTAGCTCTGATTTTGTGGGCTATAGTCCAGGTGATTTTCAATAAAATTGAATTTTCTACAAAATCTGTAGAAATATTCTAACGATCCAAATGGCCGTTGGCATGACAATTACAGGTCTCAACGCCTATTGATAGAGGTATCAACCATCGGAATCGGAGCACAATTGCAGATTTTCGATTTTGTAGCTCTGATTTTGTGGGCTATAGTCCAGGTGATTTTCAATAAAATTGAATTTTCTACAAAATGTGTAGAAATATTCTAACGATCCAAATGGCCGTTGGCATGACAATTACAGGTCTCAACGCCTATTGATAGAGGTATCAACCATCGGAATCGGAGCACAATTGCAGATTTTCGATTTTGTAGCTCTGATTTTGTGGGCTATAGTCCAGGTAATTTTCAATAAAATTGAATTTTCTACAAAATGTGTAGAAATATTCTAACGATCCAAATGGCCGTTGGCATGACAATTACAAGGCTCAACGCCTATTGATAGAGGTATCAACCATCGGAATCGGAGCACAATTGCAGATTTTCGATTTTGTAGCTCTGATTTTGTGGGCTGTCCAGGTGATTTTCAATAAAATTGAATTTTCTACAAAATGTGTAGAAATATTCTAACGATCCAAATGGCCGTTGGCATGACAATTACAGGTCTCAACGCCTATTGATAGAGATATCAACCATCGGAATCGGAGCACAATTGCAGATTTTCGATTTTGTAGCTCTGATTTTGTGGGCTATATCCAGGTGATTTTCAATAAAATTGAATTTTCTACAAAATGTGTAGAAATATTCTAACGATCCAAATGGCCGTTGGCATGACAATTACAGGTCTCAACGCCTATTGATAGAGGTATCAACCATCGGAATCGGAGCACAATTGCAGATTTTCGATTTTGTAGCTCTGATTTTGTGGGCTATAGTCCAGGTGATTTTCAATAAAATTGAATTTTCTACAAAATGTGTAGAAATATTCTAACGATCCAAATGGCCGTTGGCATGACAATTACAGGTCTCAACGCCTATTGATAGAGGTATCAACCATCGGAATCGGAGCACAATTGCAGATTTTCGATTTTGTAGCTCTGATTTTGTGGGCTATAGTCCAGGTGATTTTCAATAAAATTGAATTTTCTACAAAATGTGTAGAAATATTCTAACGATCCAAATGGCCGTTGGCATCACAATTACAGGTCTCAACGCCTATTGATAGAGGTATCAACCATCGGAATCGGAGCACAATTGCAGATTTTCGATTTTGTAGCTCTGATTTTGTGGGCTAATAGTCCAGGTGATTTTCAATAAAATTGAATTTTCTACAAAATGTGTAGAAATATTCTAACGATCCAAATGGCCGTTGGCATGACAATTACAGGTCTCAACGCCTATTGATAGAGGTATCAACCATCGGAATCGGAGCACAATTGCAGATTTTCGATTTTGTAGCTCTGATTTTGTGGGCTATAGTCCAGGTGATTTTCAATAAAATTGAATTTTCTACAAAATGTGTAGAAATATTCTAACGATCCAAATGGCCGTTGGCATGACAATTACAGGTCTCAACGCCTATTGATAGAGGTATCAACCATCGGAATCGGAGCACAATTGCAGATTTTCGATTTTGTAGCTCTGATTTTGTGGGCTATAGTCCAGGTGATTTTCAATAAAATTGAATTTTCTACAAAATGTGTAGAAATATTCTAACGATCCAAATGGCCGTTGGCATGACAATTACAGGTCTCAACGCCTATTGATAGAGGTATCAACCATCGGAATCGGAGCACAATTGCAGATTTTCGATTTTGTAGCTCTGATTTTGTGGGCTATAGTCCAGGTGATTTTCAATAAAATTGAATTTTCTACAAAATGTGTAGAAATATTCTAACGATCCAAATGGCCGTTGGCATGACAATTACAGGTCTCAACGCCTATTGATAGAGGTATCAACCATCGGAATCGGAGCACAATTGCAGATTTTCGATTTTGTAGCTCTGATTTTGTGGGCTATAGTCCAGGTGATTTTCAATAAAATTGAATTTTCTACAAAATGTGTAGAAATATTCTAACGATCCAAATGGCCGTTGGCATGACAATTACAGGTCTCAACGCCTATTGATAGAGGTATCAACCATCGGAATCGGAGCACAATTGCAGATTTTCGATTTTGTAGCTCTGATTTTGTGGGCTATAGTCCAGGTGATTTTCAATAAAATTGAATTTTCTACAAAATGTGTAGAAATATTCTAACGATCCAAATGGCCGTTGGCATGACAATTACAGGTCTCAACGCCTATTGATAGAGGTATCAACCATCGGAATCGGAGCACAATTGCAGATTTTCGATTTTGTAGCTCTGATTTTGTGGGCTATAGTCCAGGTGATTTTCAATAAAATTGAATTTTCTACAAAATGTGTAGAAATATTCTAACGATCCAAATGGCCGTTGGCATGACAATTACAGGTCTCAACGCCTATTGATAGAGGTATCAACCATCGGAATCGGAGCACAATTGCAGATTTTCGATTTTGTAGCTCTGATTTTGTGGGCTATAGTCCAGGTGATTTTCAATAAAATTGAATTTTCTACAAAATGTGTAGAAATATTCTAACGATCCAAATGGCCGTTGGCATGACAATTACAGGTCTCAACGCCTATTGATAGAGGTATCAACCATCGGAATCGGAGCACAATTGCAGATTTTCGATTTTGTAGCTCTGATTTTGTGGGCTATAGTCCAGGTGATTTTCAATAAAATTGAATTTTCTACAAAATGTGTAGAAATATTCTAACGATCCAAATGGCCGTTGGCATGACAATTACAGGTCTCAACGCCTATTGATAGAGGTATCAACCATCGGAATCGGAGCACAAT